>JAJOOO010009908.1:0-50691 GCA_029582685.1 Solanum piurae | reverse complement strand
TCCTTTTTTTGTTTCTCTTGCTCCCTTAGTCCCGATTTCCCCCTTGATTATGCTTATCGCTTATGGTCATTTTATTTGCTTCCGCGACCAAGGATGTGTTATGATACGCTATGAGGCTTGTTTGGGGTTCCTTCGGGTTCCCCATTCGCCGATCACGTCTAGGCCCTAGGCTTGGGTCGTGACATTATATCCACTTTCCCTCCCTTAGTTAATTACTGTGGATGATTGTATATTTTGAGGGAAAAAGATTGCCAAATAATGATGTTGGATCATATTCATTTTTGTTATTTCTTACATATTTGTAGAATACAAATGATCAACTTTAGATCTATAAAAGGTAAATTGTGTTTTATAAGATATTTCCATATTGAAACTCAAAACTATATAGTGATTTGTGAATACATTGTGAAAATAATTGTCATTAAATACACTTACAATTTTTGGTGTCTTATTTCATTGACTAGCAAGAAAGTTATGGAGGTGTTACTCCAAAGGAAAGACCGTTCCAGTTTCCTTATGATCCCCCATATTCAGAATCTGAGGTAGTTTTTCATATATCTATATTTTTTCATGTGCATTATATTATTATAAAGTAATTTACAGAATTCAACGAAATAAGAAAATTTATATACACAATCATTTTTTCTTCATTGTCTATTCTTTTTTTTTCAATTTTCTTTTTGCTTGTTAATCGTTGGCGAGATGTTTGTATATATTAAGGTGAATGAATTTTCAAATAACTTACTTGTTAATTTTAATTAACTTGTTTTCACACTTTTGTAGAATACTACTGATTAATATTTTTATATGAAAGGTTAAATATATATCGAATAAAATAATTTAATATTGAAGATCAAAACTATTTAATTATTTGATAATAAATTAGTGTTAAAATAATTTTCATTAATAATGCTTATAAATTTTGATATTTTATTTTATTGTACAGCAAAATAATTATGTAGGTATTACTTCAGAGCAAAGATCATTTCAATTTTATAATGATCAACTGAATTCAGAACAAGAGGTAGTTTTTTATATACCTATGGTTGATAATAGATTATTATAATATAAAAAATATTATATTATAGTTTAGCAAAAATAAAATTTGTAGTCACTATAATTTTCTCTTCACTATTCATTATTTTGTTTACATTATCTCCCTCAGTTAATTAGCAAAGATGATTGTATATTTTGAAGTGCAAAATATTTGAAGAACCCAGGTAATCGACTTTTGTTATATAAATGATTAAATTTATATTCTCTAAGATAGTATGATAAAAAAAACTCAAATTACGTCGTAAATTGTGAATATATAGTGCAAATAACGTTTAATAAATATGCTTAAAATTTTGATGGCTTAGTTAAATGTGTAGCAAGAAAAGTATGGAGATATTACTACAAAGCAAGGATCATTTCAACTCTATTATGATCCCCCAATGTCAGAACTTGAGGTAGTTTTCCATATATTTATGTTTGATAATAAAGCATTATATTATGAAAATGTAATTATAGAGTTAACAGAATTAAAAATATTTTTACACAATATCATTTTTCTCTTCACTCATTATTGCACTCACTTTCACTCTTCTAATTAATTAGTTGAGATGCTTGTGTATTTTGAGATGAATGAATTTCTAAATGATATAAGAAGTTAATTTTTAATTAATTTTTTATATTTTTGTAGTATACAAGATAATTTTCAATTTATTTCTTCTTATATTTTAGTAGAACATAAATAACCAACAATTTTACATAAAAGATAAAGTTATTATTGTATAAGTGTCACGACCCAAACCATTGTGATTGACACACACATTAACCCTCCGGTGGGAGAACCATTAATACTAATTAGTTAACCAACTCTAATCAAATACTAAAGTATTTAAGTTACGGAAGCAAGTTAAATGGCTAAAAATTGAAGTTCCCATAAACTTCCAAAAGATCTAACAACTAAACAATGCAGAAATACACGTAGAACCTGAAAGTCAATGTACCAAAATATCTAACAATGAACCAAAGTCTAAAGGAACAATGGGTACAAGCCAACTAAACATAAGAATATCTAACGAACTAATAACTAAGTAGAAAATCTAAGTCCGAAATGTGGACATAGACGAAAGGAGAACTCATGGCAGTCCGGAAGAACTGACTCACCCTTGAATTCGATCGATGATCACTGATCTTCTAAACGAAATCTGTCAATAGCCGCCTGAAGATGCCCTATACTCAACAAAGAAAGAGCAAGTGCAGTATCAGTACACAACCACAGTGTATCAAATCATTGGTCCTATCAAACAAGGTGAAGTTTCACATTTCTCAAGATACACAATTATATCAAATCATTGGTCCTCTCATGGAACCCAAACCCAAACAGTTAGCATACTCGAACGTGGTACCCAATAAGATGTTTATACCATAACGTGGCAACCGATCCCATAATTATGTCAGAATGTGGCAACCGATCCAAGTTAGTGTGTCAAAACGCAACACCCGATCCATTCAACAAGCCACAATCACAATCACAAAGTACATTCTCATAATCATACTATCAAGTCATGATTCATGGCACTCATCATTCATATTTCCTCATTTACAATTAATGTGATCAATAATGCAAAATTCGCATACATACACGTATCATAATGGAGCAAGAACAAACATATATCACACAATCATAAAATCACAACCATCACCTACCTCGAAACAAGCTTGAAATCCTAAGAAACTTGACTCTTCCCTTTCCAGATTCGTTCGGCTTGTTCTTGGTCTACAAACAATCAATATTACACGGGAATCAATAAAAAATTACTAATTACCCGATTTACTAACAAATCTATCAACCCTAGATCATACCCATGATCCCAATATCCAAATTAGGACATTTCCCACAATAATTCTCATATCAAAACTCTTCTCCATCGATAATTACCCATTAGATTACGTTCTACGGATCGAAAAATATATTCAGGGAGTGAAAATGTTACCTTTAGCCTCAAGAAAGGTGGAAAACTATCAAGAAAAGCCCTGGGTTCGTTCCTTAGCTCTCAAGTTCAAAAATTGCAGAATAAAGACGTTTTGAGGTTTATTTACGACTTAAAACACGACTGTCCAGCTATGGCGGCCCCACCCTGGCGGAAAATTCCCGCTCCAGTGGCTTGAAAACAACCAGTGAGTCTATTTAAGAATTCCAACCTCCCATTTCACAACACACCTTCAACCAATAACACAACTACCCGTTCACGCTAAGATCAATTTCGGGAGTTCTACTTTCCCGAATTCAATTCTGTAAAGTCGGACGAGTTCCTTAACGACTTATCTATCTACTCATGTTATCAGATTCATATACCATATTTCCCTAGACTGTAATGACTCCGATTTCATCCAAATCTGTACTAGGTTGGGAAATTTCAACTTACTAAGAAAAAGTTTTCCGACCCAAAAAATTTTCCCCGTTGCCTTTTCTATAACGACGGAACCCGGATGTTACAATAGATACCAATTTACCCATCACTCGTCCCCGAGTGACAAACTTTGGAAAAATAGGCTAAGGAAGGAATGGAGTAGTACCTGAATCGACGAACAATTGCGGACACTTGTCTCGCATGTCCTCCTTGGTTTCCTAAGTATCTTCTTCAGCTGGACGATGCTTACATTGAACTTTCACGGACTTAATCTTCTTGGTCCTCAACTTACGCACATCACGATCAAGAATTGCAATCGGTTCCTTCTCATATTGGAGGTCTTTGTCTAACACCATTGAGTCCCATTTAATGATGCAATCCCCGTCACCGTGATATCTCTTCAATATGGACACATGAAATACCTAGTGAACTCCTGATAGGTTGGGAAGTAAAGCCAATCTATACGCTACTGGTCCTACACATTCAAGAATCTCAAAGGGAACAATGTATAGCGGACTTAGCATGCCCTTCTTGCCAAATCTCATCTCCCCTTTCATGGGTGATACCTTAAGAAGAACATTTTCACCGGTTTGCAACGCCATGTTTCTTACCTTATGATATGCATATTTCTTCTGTCTACTTTGGGCTGCTAGAAGCTTAGCTTGAATACTCATCACCTTGTCTTGAGCATCCTTCACCAAGTCAACCCCCAAATGTTTCACATCTCTAGCCTCAAACCATCCTATGGGTGATCTACATCACCTCCCATATAATGCCTCAAAACGGTGCCATATCAATGTTGGAGTGATAACTATTATTATATGAGAACTCACACAAAGGTAAGAACTTATCTCAATGCCCTCCAAAATTGATCACATATGCCCTCAACATGTCTTCTAACACTTGAATAGTCCTCTCCGACTGCCCGTCTGTCTGTGAATGAAAGGTTGTACTAAAAGTGAGTTGTGTGCTCAATTCATCAGTAATTTCCTCCAAAACTTGTAGGTAAACTGAATACCACGATATGAGATGATGGAAAAGGTCACCCCATGCAACCTCACTATCTCTTTCACATAAACCTTAGCCAATTGTTTAGCATTATAATCTATTCTTACCGGAATAAAATAGGTTGATTTAGTCAATCTATTAGCCACTACCCAAATAGAATCAAACTTCCCCAAAGTCTTGGGAAGATCAACCACAAAATCCATGTCTATCCTTTCCCACTTCCATTCCAGAATTGGCATTCTTTGAAGCAAACCTGCAGGCCTTTGATGTTCATACTTCACTTGATGACAATTTTGACACTTAGACACAAACTCCGCTATATCTTTCTTCATGACTGGCCACCAATAAATTTGCTTCAAGTTTCGGTACATCTTGGTCACACCCAGATGAATGGAATATCGCGAACCATGGTACTCTATCAACAACTTTTGAATCAAGTCATCAACTCGAGGAACACAAATTTTTCCTTTAAAACTGAAAACACCTTCCGCATCAAGAGTGGTCTTTTGTGCCTTACCAATCGCTGTCTTCTTCTTGAGTTCATTCAAATTTTCATCCTCGAATTGCTTGGCCTTGATCTCTTCCATAAACGTGGCCTTACTTCAATGTTAGTTAACGCCCCACCTTTTTCTGAGATGCCCAATTGCATGAATTTAGACTCCAAAGTCTGAATTTCCCTAGCCAAAGGTCGTTTGGTTATACCCAAGCAAGCTAGACTACCCATACTTACCACCTTTCGACTCAACGCGTCTGCCACACCATTAGCCTTACCCGGATGGTATTGAATGGCCACATCATAATCCTTGAGTAACTTCATCCACCTTCGCTGTCTCAAATTCAAATCCTTTTGAGTGAACACTTGCTGCAAACTACGATGATCAATAAACACTTCACACTAACACCATAGAGGTAATGCCGCCAGATCTTAAGAGCAAACACTACTTGTTCCAACTCCAAATCATGTGTTGGGTAATTCCTCTCATGCACCTTCAATTGACGTGATGCATAAGCTATAACATTCTTATCCTGCATCAACACAACACCCAAACCAGAATGTCAAGCATCACAATAAATAATAAAATCCTTACCCCCAACTGGTAATGCTAGAATAGGCGCGGTGGTCAAGAGAGTCTTGAGCTTTTGGAAGCTCTTCGCACATTTTTCAGTCCATTCAAATGGTATCTCCTTTTTAGTCAAATTTATCAAATGAGTAGTAATAGAAGCAAAGTTCTTCACAAATCGACGATAATAGCTAGCGAGACCCATAAAACTCCTAACTTTCATCACAGAGCTAAGATGAACCCAATTATTAACCGCCTCGATCTTTTAGGGATCTACCATTACCCTTTCTTTTGAAACTACATTCCCCAAAAATGCAACAGATGTCAACCAAAATTCACACTTAGAAAAATTTTCATACAACCTTTGTTTCCCAAGAACACCCAGAACAGTATGAAGATAGTCGACATGCTCTTCCTCACTTTTCGAGTCGACCAAAATATCATCAATAAAGACTATAATAAACGAATCAAGAAATGGCTTGAACACCCCGTTCATCAAACTTAAAGGTTGCCGGCGCATTAGTCAACCCAAACGACATAACTAGAAACTCGTAGTGCCCATAGTGGGTTCTAAACGTCGTCTTGCGCACATCCTCAGGCCTAATCTTTAACTGATGGTAAGATCAATCTTAGAGATAACTGATGCACCTTTTAATTGGTCAAAAAGATCATTTATTCATGGTAATGGGTACTTGTTTCGAATGGTGACCCTATTCAATTTCCGGTAATCTTTACGCATCCTCATACTACCATCTTTTTTCTTAACAAACAAAACTGGAGCACCCCATGGGGAAGCACTAGGACGGATTAATCCCTTATCAAGAAGCTCTTGGATTTGAGGCTTAAGCTCTCTTAATTCTGTTGGGGCCATGCGATATGAAGGAATAAAAGTGGGGTTGGTACTAGACTCCAAATCAATGCAGAAATCTATATCTCTATCCGGAGGCATACCAGGCAAGTCATTAGGAAACACTTCTCTAAATTCTGACACCACAGGAATAGACTCAATAGATGGAGTCTCAACCTTAACATCCCTAATATAAGCCAAATAAGCCAAACAACCCTGCTCTACCAGTTTACGTGCCCGAATGGAGGATATGATCTTAGCTTGCTTAGGCTTGTACACCCCTTCCCACTCTAACTTTTCCCTTCCTGGAATTTCTAGAGTTATAGACTTAGTACTACAATTAAGCACAACATAATAGGGGGACAACCAAGTCATGCCTAAGATTATATCAAAGTCAGTCATATCCAAATCACCAAATCAGCCCAAGTCTGAAAATCCTTAAACAAAATAGGACAAGCACGATAGACATGGGTGACTATGATAGACTTTCCAACTGGGATAGAAACATGGATGGGGGGCATCAAGTATATCACAAATCATAGCAAATTCTGAGGAAAACGCATGGATACATAGGAATAACTAGAACCCGGATCAAATAACACATTATCCATCCAGTCACAGATAAGAATGGTACATGTGATCACTGCGTCAGATGGTTCTGCCTCATTCTTGCCCGGAAAGGCGTAACACTGAGCCCTATCCTCATGTCCTTCCTTGTTGCACGTTACCCCTGCTAGAGTTACCATTTCCTTTACCTACACGGCCTCACTGATTACCTCTTCGCCCACCTTGTGGACGCCCTCGACCATTATTACCATTTCTCGAGGGTACCACTGCTCTAGTCTGCTGTTGTGCGTAATCCAACACACGTGGGTGGGGACAATCTCTCCTCATATGCCCAGGTTCTCCACAATTGTAGCAAGTACGATCAAAAGATGGCCTGATGCCCATCGAAGGTGCAGCTCTCTGGCTATCCTGAATCAAATTATGAGGTGGAGTTCCTGAATAATTACATGTAGAGGCGGGCATGGCGGACTGAATTGGCATAGTTGCAAGTGTTGGTCTTCAAGCCCCTTTGGAGTAAGAGCCTTGAAAGTTACCCGAGTTTTTGGCTCTTTTAGCCAATGCCTTAGCCTGACCATCTCGTCTCACCCCCTCCAATGTCTTAACAAAGTCTGTTACCTCAGTAAAGCTCCTCCCTATAGAGGTCATATGAACAGATAATACCTGCAACTCAGAATTTAGTCCCTTAATAAATAAACAGATTCTCTCTTCCTTAGTAGTCACCAACTGTGTAGCATATCTAGACAATGCATAAAACTTTTCCTCATAAGCAGCCACTGATATACCACCTTGCTCAAAAGCCATGAACTCATCCTTCTTGCTATCTCTCAAAGTCCTAGGAACATATTTCTCTAAAAACAGAGCATAAAATTTGGTCCAAGTGAGTGGAGTTAAAACAGAAGATCTGCATTCCATATAAGCTCTCCACTACTGCTTAGCTTCACCTTGAAGTAGAAAAGTCACGAACTCAACCCCATGTTGATGGACAGTTCCCAACTTATGAAGCCTCTCATAACAATCTAAGATTAACTCAAAAGCATCCTCACTCTCAGAACCAAGAAATGCAGGAGGCTAAAGCTTCAAAAACTTAGTCAACATTTCATGCTCATTACCAGTCATAATGAAACCCAACAAAGGACGGAAGAAAACATCATTACCTCTAGTTCCACCCACCTTAGGGACAGTGATAGTAATAGGAGGATTGGTGAGAGCTTGAGTTGCTTGAACAGAAGGAAGCACTCCGTGACCAACCTCAGCCTGACATGATATGTTGAGCTAACACTGGGTCTATGCGAGAAATACATGTAGTCTCAGCCTGCACCTCTTCCTCTTGTCCAACCTCCTCAACATTTTCAACCTCAACATTCTCCTCTATCTCTTCATGATGTACGGAAGGGGCCTCATTTTGGGGAGCATTTTCGACCGGTACCCCATCTCTAGTAGGCGCCACTCTTCCTCAGCCTCTACTCCGAGTTCTTCCTCTACCCCTGCCTCGACCGCGACCTCTCGCTGCAGATTCCTTAGCTGGAGCATTGACGGGAGCTACGGGTCTGACGCCGTTGAATCTAGTATTGACCATATGCGGACAGAACAGTGAAGGAGGTTAAATACCAATTTGAATCGCCAGCTACCAATTGGAATCAAGTTATAGCACGAAAGGAGACAAGAGAAAACAAAGAGATTTCCTAAAGTCCTATAGCCTCTCGAAGAAAAGTACAGACGTCTCTGTACCGTTCCACAAGACTCTTCTAGACTCATTTAGATACATTGAGATCAACGAACTTAGGCTCTGATACCAACTTTGTCACGACCCAAATCATCGTGATTCGTACCCACACTAATCCTTCGGTGGGAGAACCATTAATAAGAATTATTTAATCAACTCTAATCAAATACTAAAGCATTTAAGTTACGGAAGCAAGTTAAATAGCTAAAAACTGAAGTTCCTATAAACTTCCAAAAGATCTAACAACTAAACAATGCGGAAAAACGCCTAGAACCTGAAAGTCAATGTACCAAAATATCTAACAATGAACCAAAGTCTAAAGGAACAATGGGTACGACCCAACTAAACATAAGAATATCTAACGAACTAATAACTAACTAGAAAATCTAAGTCCCAAAAATGGACATAGATGAAAGGAGAACTCATGGCAGCTTAGAAGAACTGGCTCACCCTTGAATTCGATCGACGATCACTGATCTTCTAAATGAGGTCTGTTAATATCCGCCTAAAGATGCCCTGTACTCAACAAAGAAAGAGCAAGTGCAGTATCAATACACAACCATAATGTACTGGTAAGATCACGCGGTTATCCCATTAAGTGCAACATATATATGTTATTTCAACAATATAATCACATGCATAGATCGAACATATACAATAATATCAACATTTACGAACAAGGTACAATTTCACATTTCTCAAGATACACAATTATATCAAATCATTGGTCCTCTCATGGAACCTAAACCCAAAAAATTAGCATACCGAAACGTGGTACCCGATCCAATGTTTATGCCGGAACGTGGCAACCAATCCCATAATTATGCCGGAACGTGGAAACCGATCCAAGTTAGTGTGTCGAAACGCAACAACCGATCCATTCAACAAGCCACAATCACAATCACAATCACAAAGTACATTCTCATAATCATACAATCAAGTCATGATTCATGGCACTCATCATTCATATTTCCTTATTTACAAATAATGTGATCAATGATGCAACATTCACATACATACACGTATGATAATGCAGCAAGAACAAACATGCATCACACAATCATAGAATCACAACCATCACCTACCTCGAAACAAGCTTGAAACCCTAAGAAACTTGACTCTTCCTTTTCTGGATTCGTTCTGCTTGTTCATGGTCTATAAACAATCAATATAACACGGGAATCAATAAACAATCACTAATTACCCAAATTACTAACAATTATATCAACCCTAGATCATACCCATGATCCTAATATCAAAATTAGGGCTTTTCCCACCATAATTCTCATATCAAAACTCTTCCTCATCAATAATTACCCATTAGATTACATTCTACGAATCGAAAAACGGATTCGGAGAGTGAAAATCTTACCTTTAGCCTCAAGAATGGTAGAAAACTGTCAAGAAAAGCCCTGAGTTCGTTCCTTAGCACTCAAGTTCAAAAATTACAGTATAAAGACATTTTGAGGTTTATTTCCAACTTAAATCACGATTGTCCCGATATGGCGGGCGCCAGCCCTGGCGGCAGAATTGTCGCCCTATCGGCTTGCACGGAACCAGTGAGTCGATTTAAGAATTCCTATCTCCCATTTCACAACACACCTTCAACCAACGACACTCAAAAACTACCCATTCACGCTAAGATCAATTCCGGGAGTTCTACTCACCCGAATTCAATTCTGTAAAGTCGTACGGGTTTCTTAACGACTTATCTATCTAGTCATGTGATCAGATTCATAATTATATCTCTCAATTGTTACCAGATTTCCCTAGACTTTAATGACTCCGATTTCGTCCAAATCTGGACTAGGTTGGAAAATTCCAAGTTACTACAAAAAGTTTTCCAGCCCAAAAATATTTTCTCGTTGGTTTTTCTATAACGACAGAATCCAGTCATTACATTAAGATAATTAAATAATAAAATTCAAAGTTATACTATTTTCAATATAATTACAACTTCTGATGTGTTATTTTTACTGCACAAAAAGGAGATAATGAAATTTTTACTGCAGAAGAATGTTCATTCCTCAATAATATTTTGTTGATTCATGAACTTGAGGTAATATTTTCATACAAATATGTTTATTTGATGATAGAGCATTATACTTTGAAGTGCAATTTTCAGAGTTAAACGAACTAAACAAGTTTGTATCTACTATTATTTTTCTATTTACTTTATATTCTTTTATGTATTTTCTTACCTCTAGTTAATGAGCGAAGAGGATTGTATATTTTAAAGTTATAGGGTTCAATTTATCTACTTAATTTTCAATAAAGTTGTTTCTTTTATATTTGTAGAATACAAATAATCATTTTTTGATTAAATATGTATGAAATAAAGACAAGACAATAATGAAAATTAATCTATAGCAGAAAATATCGATACATATTTTAAAAAATTATTTTATGAACACGGTTACAATTTATTGTGTTTTATTTTATTATACAACAAGAAACTAACTACAGAGGATATACCGTTCCATCTCTATGATGTTTCTCTCAATTAAAAATGTAATATAATTTTTTATAAGCCTATATCATATTTAAAAAATATAATTTTATAGTTAAAGATATAAGATATATTATACACACAATCATTTTTCTCTTCACAATATTTTCTGTTTTACTCATTTTTGTCCCCTAGTTAATTACTGGGAATGATTGCATATTTTGAGTTGAAAGTACTTTAAACTTATTTGACTGGTTAATTTCTATTTAATTGTTCTTAAAATTTTGAATGAACATAAATGATATAATTTTGTTTTGTGAAAGGTAAATATGTTAAGTACAATATAATATGTTAATAAAATTCAAAACTATATCATAGCTTGTGAATACATAGTGAAAATAACTATCAGTAAATATGCTTACAAAATATTAATATCTTATTTGAATGTGTAATAAAAAATTAATGGAGGAGCTACTGTAGAGGAAGGATTGCTCAACCTCCACTGTAATCCCCCAAGTACGAAACTTGAGGTAGTTGCTCTCATACCTATGTTTTGTGATAGAGCATTATATTCTGAAAATGTAATTACAAAGTTAAACAAATTTTTTTTTTTCTCTTCACTAGTTGTTTTTTGTACCTACTTCTACTCTCCCAGTTAATTAGTTCAGATGATTGTGTATTTTTGAGGTGAAGGAGTTTCTAAAAAATATGATTAATTAATTTTTAATTTATTTTTTTCTTACCTTTTTAGTATACAAATGATCACCTATTGTTATATGAGTCTATAAATATGTGTTAACTAAGATAATTTAAAGTTGAAGATCAAAACTAATTCTGACTTGGGAATAAATACTGTGAAAATAATTATCATGAATTGTACTAACTATTTTTTGTGTTTTTTTATGTAGAAAGAAAAAGATGATGGTGTTAATGTAGATGAAAGACCATTCCAGCTCCATAATGTTCTCCTGAATTTAGAATCTCAGGTAATGTCACAACACAGACCATTGTGATTGACACCCACACTAACCCTCCGGTGGGAGAACCATTAATACTAATTAGCTAACCAAAGAACCAAACAAGTAAGGCATTTACAGATACGGAAAAAGGTTTAAATGCTAAGAAAAGAAATAGGTAGTTCCTATAAACTCCAAACCAATAGTCTAACAACTAAACAAATGCAGAAACAACGCCTAGAACCTGAAGTCAATGTACCAAAACTCTAACAATGAACCAAAAGTCTAAAGGAAAATGGGTGCAACCCAACTAAACATAAGAATATCTAATAAACTAGTCTAAGTCCGAATAAGATGGACTAAACAGAAAGAGAACTCATGGCAACCTGGAAGAACTGGCTTACCCTTGAATTCAAACGATCACTGATCTTCTAAGCAGGATTTGTCAATGGATGCCTGAAGATGCCTTGTACTTAACAAAGAAAGGCAAGTGTAGTATCAGTACACAGCCACAGTGTACTGGTAGGATCACGCGGCTATCCCACTAAGTGCAACATACATAAGTCATTATAACATAATAATAACATGCATAAACCAAACATATACAATATCATCATCATTTACGAAACAACGCACAACTTCACATTTCACAAGATATACTGTTAAGTCAAGTCAATGGTCCTCTCATAGAACCCAAACCCAAACTGTTAGCATACCAGAATGTGGTACCCGATCCAATGTATATGCCAGAACGTGGCAACCGATCCCATGTTTATGTCGTAACGTGGCAACTGATCCAAGTTAGTGTGTTAGAACGGAACACGCAATCCATTCAACAAGCCACAATCGCAATCACAAGTATATTCTCAAATCATACAATCAAGCCATGATTCATGGCATTCATCATTTATCTATCTCATTTACAACTAGTGTGATCAATGATGCAACATTTGCATACATACACGTATTATAATGAAGGAAGAACAAACACATATCACACATTCATGAAATCACAACCATCACCTACCTCGAAACAAGCTTGAATCCCCTTAGAAACTTGATTCTTCTCTTTCCAAATTTGTTCCGCTTGTTCTTGGTCTACTAACAATTAATATAACACGAGAATCAATAAACAATAACTAATTATCTGAATTAGCAACAATTCTATCAACCCTAGATCAAACTCATGATCCCAATATCCAATTTAGGGCTTTTCCCACTATAATTTTTAGATCAAAACCCTCCCCCATCGATAATTACCTGCTAGATTACGTTCTACGAATCGAAAAATGGATTCAGGAAGTTAAAACCTTACCTTTAGCCTCAAGAATGGTGGAAAACTGTCAAGAAAACACTTGGGTTCGTTCCTTAGCTCTCAAGTTCGAAAATTGCATAATAAAACATTTTTGAGGTTTATTTCCAACTTAAGTCGCGATTGGCCCACCACAACGGTCCTCACCCCGCTACAAGGGTGTCACGACCCAGACCATCGTGATTGGCACCCACACTAACCCTCCGGTGGGAGAACCATTACTACAGCTCAACTAACAATTGAAAGTTACGGAAGCAGGTTTAAATAACTAAATAATGAAGTTCCCATAAACTTTAAACAAAAGTCTAACAACGAACTAAACAATGCGGATGAAATTACCTAGAACCTGAAAGTCAATGTACCAAAACATCTAACAATGAACCCAAAAGTCTAACAAGAAGGGTCGCAATCCCAAACTAATGAACTAATTAACTAACTAGAAGAGTCTAAGTCCGAAATGTAGACATAGACGAAAGGAGAACTCATGGCAGCCCGAAAGAATTGGCTCACCCTTGAATTCAAAATGATCACTGATCTTCTAAACGAGGTCTGTCAATAGCCTCCTGAAGATGCCCTGTACTCAACAAAAATAAGAGCAAGTGCAGTATCAGTACATAACCACAAGTGTACTGGTAGGATCACGCGGCTATCCCACTAAGTGCAACATACATAAATCAATACAACATTATAATCACAGGCATATATCGAATATATACAATATTATCAACATTTACGAACAACGTACAACTTCACATTTCTCAAATATCACAGTTACATCACGTCATTGGTCCTCTCATGGAATCGAAATCCAAACTGTTAGCATATTGAAACGCGGTACCCGATCCAATAGTTATGCCGAAACATGGCAACTGATCCTATATTTATGCCGGAACGTGGAAACCGATCCCAATTAGTATGTCGGAACGTGGCAACCATTCCATTGAACACACCACAATCACAAACACAAGTACATTCTCATAATCATACAATCGAGTCATGATTCAATGGCATTCGAGAATCATATATCCTCATTTACAACAAGTGTAATCAACAATGCAACATCCACATAAATACATGTATTATAATGAAGCAAGGCAAGCATGCATCACACAATCATAGAATCACAACCATCACCTACATCGAAACAAGATTGAAACCCTTAAGAAACTTGATCCTTCCCTTTCCGGATTCGTTTCGCTTGTTCTTGGTCGATAAACAATCGTAATAACGGATATCAATAAATAATCACTAATTACCCGAATTACTAACAATTCTATGAACCCTAGATCAAACACATGATCCCAAGTATCTGAATTAGGGTTGTTTCCACCATAGATTGTAGATCAAAACCCTCCCCCATCGATAATTACCCATTAAATTACGTTCTACAGATAAAAAAATGGATTCGAGGAGTTAAAATCTTACCTTAAGCCTCAAGAATGGTTGAAAACTGTCAAGAATCCCCTGGGGTTCGTTTCTTAGCTCTAAAAACTAAAAAGAGCATAATAAGATGTTTTGGGGTTTATTTATGACTTTAAGTCGCGTCTGGCCCACCACAGCGGCCCTCACCCCTCTACAGCGGCACCGCCAAAGTGACCAAAACCACCGCCAAATCGGCTTGCACGAAATAATGAGCTATTTTAATAATTCCAAGACCCCCATTTCACAACACACCTTTGATCAATGATGTTCATAAAATACTGTTCACACTAAGATCGATTACAGGAGTTCTACTCACCCGAATTCAATTTCTTAAGGTCATACAGATTCCGTAACTACTCATGTAATCAAAATCATAATTAAACCACCAGATTGTTACCAGATTTCTCTACGCCTTAATAACTCCAATTTCATCCAAATCTGGACTAGGTTGGGAAATTTCAAGTTACTACAGAAAAATATTCTGACCCAAAATTTTTCCCCATTGGCTTTTCTATAACAACGGAACTCGGTCGTTACAATAGATACCAATTTACCCATCACTCGTCCCCGAGTGAAAAACTTAGGAAAAATAGGCTAAGGAAGGAATGAAGTAGTACCTAAATCGACGAACAATTGGGGATACTTGTCTCGCATGTCCCTCTCAGTTTCCCAAGTAGCTTCCTCAACTAGACGATGCTTCCATTAGACTTTCACAGACCTAATCTCCTTGGTCCTCAGCTTACGCACATCACGATCAAGAATTTCAACCGGTTCCTCCTCATATTGGAGGTCCTTGTCTAGCATAATTGAGTCCCACTTAATAATGTAAGCACCGTCACCATGATATCTCTTCAATATGGACACATGAAATATAGGACGAACTCCCGATAGGTTAGGAGGTAAAGCCAATCTATACGCTACCGGCCCTACACATTCAAGAACCTCAAATGGACCAATGTATCCCGTACTTAGCTTACCTTTCTTGCCAAATCTCATTACCCCTTTCATGGCAGATACCTTAAGAAGAACATTTTCACCGGTTTGAAACGTCGTGTCTTTTACCATATGATCTGCATACTTCTTCTATCTACTCTGGGCTGCTAGAAACTTAGCTTGAATACTCCTCACCTTATCTTGAGCATCCTTCACCAAATCAACCCACCAAAGGTTTCACATCCCCAGTCTCAAACAATCTTATGGGTGATCTACATCCCCTCCCATAGAGTGCCTCAAATGGTGCCATATCTATGTTGGAGTAATAACTATTATTATAGGAGAACTCACACAAAGGTAGGAACTTATCCCAATGCCCGCCAAAATTAATTACTCATGCCCAACATATCTTCTAACACTTGAATAGTCCTCTCCCTGTCCGTTTGTCTGTGGATGGAAGGTTGTACTAAAAGTGAGTTGTGTGCCCAATTCATCATGTAATTTCCTCCAAAACTTGGATGTGAATTGAGTACCACGATCAGAGATGATAGAGAGGGGCACCCCATGCAACCTCACTATCTCTTACACATACATCTTAGCCAATTGTTCAGCATTATAATATATTCTAACCGGAATAAAATGGGCTGACTTAGTCAATCTATCAACCACTACCCAAATAGAATCAAACTTCCCCAAAGTCTTGGGAAGACCAACAACAAAATCCTTGGTTATCCTCTCCCACTTCCATTCCAGAATTGTCATTCTTTGAAGTAAACATGTAGGCCTTTGGTGATCATATTTCACTTATTGATAATTTTGACACTTAGCCACAAAATCCGCTATATCCTTCTTCATGCCCGACAACTAATAAATTTGCTTCAAATCTCGGTACATCTTGGTCACACTCGGATGAATAGAATATCACGAGCCATGGTATTCTACCAACAATTTATTAATCAAGTCATCAACTCGAGAAACATAAATTCTTCCTTTAAAACTAAGCACACCTTTCGCATCAAGAATGGTCTCTTGTGCCTTACCAATCACAGTCTTCTTCCTAAGCTCCTCCAAATTTTCATCTTCAAATTGTTTGGCCTTGATTTCCTTGAGGAATGTGGCCATCACTTCAATGCTAGCTAACACCCCACCTCTTTCTGAGATGCCCAACTGCATGAACTTAGACTCTAAGGTCTGAATTTCCTTAGCCAAAGGTTGCTTGGATAAACTCAAGCAAGATAAACTACCCATACTTACCACCTTTCAACTCAAAGCGTCTGCCAATACATTAGCCGTACCCGGATGGTATTTAATGGTGACATCATAATCCTTGAGTAATTCCATCCACCTTCCCTGTCTAAAATTTAGATTCTTTTGACTAAACACATGTTGCAACTGCGATGATCAATAAATACCTCACACTTAACACCATAAAGGTAATGCCGTCAGATCTTAAGAGAAAATACTATTGTTGCCAACTCCAAATCAGGTGTTGGATAATTCCTTTCATGCACCTTCAATTGACGTGAGGCATAAGCTATAACATTCTTATCCTACATCAATACATCATCCAAGATAGAATGTGAAGCATCACAATAAACAATAAAATCTTTACCTTCAATCGGTAGTGCTAGGATGGGTGCGATGGTCATAGGAGTCTTGAGCTTTTGGAAGCTCTCCTCACATTTTTCAGTCCATTCAAATGGTATCTCCTTATTGGTCAAATTAGTCAAGTGAGTGGCAATAGAAACAAAGTTCTTCACAAATCGATGATAATAGCTAGCGAGCCCCACAAAACTTCTAACTTCCGTCACAGAGCTAGGTTAAACCCAATTCTTAACCGCCTTAATCTTTTGAGGATCTACCATTACCCCTTCTTTTGAAACTACATGCCCCAAAAATGCAACTGAAGTGAACCAAAAGTCACACTTAGAGAACTTAGCATACAACCTTTATTTCCCAAGAACACCTAAAACAATACGAAGATGGTCGGCATGCTCTTCCTCACTTTTGGAAAGACCAAAATATCATCAATAAAGACTATGACGAAAGAATCAACAAATGGCTTGAACACCCCATTCATTAAACTCATGAAAGTTGCAGGCGCATTAGTCAAACCAAAAGACATAACTAAAAACTCATAGTGCCTATAGCTGGTTCTAAACATCGTCTTGGGCACAACTTCAGGCCTAATTTTCAACTTATGGAAGTCAGACCTTAGATCAATCTTGGAGAAAACTGATGCACCTTGGAATTGGTCAAAAAGATCATCTATTCAAGGCAAAGGATACTTGATTCGCATAGTGGCCCTATTCAATTGCCGGTAATCTATATGCATTCTCATACTACCACCGTTTATCTTAACAAACAAAATTGGGAAACCCCATGGGGAAGCACTAGGTCGAATAGATCCCTTATCAAGAAGTTCATGGATTTGAGCCTTAAGCTCTCTTAATTCTGTCGGAGCCATACGATATAGAGGAATAGAAATGGGGCGCGTACCAGACTCCAAATCAATGCAGAAATCTATATCTCTATTCAGAGGCATACCAGACAAGTCATTAGGAAACACTTCTCTAAATTCTGACACCACAGGAATAGACTCAATAAATGGAGTCTCAACCTCAACATCCCTAATATGAGGCAAATAAGCGAAACAACCCTGCTCTACCAGTTTACTAGCCCGAATGGAAGATATGATCTTAGCTTGCTTAGGCTTGTACACCCCTTCCCACTCTAACTTTTCCCTTCCTGGAATTTCTAGAGTTATAGACTTAGTATTACAATTAAGCACAACATAATAGGGGGACAACCAAGTCATGCCTAAGATTATATCAAAGTCAGTCATATCCAAATCACCAAATCAGCCCAAGTCTGAAAATCCTTAAACAAAATAGGACAAGCACGATAGACATGGGTGACTATGATAGACTTTCCAACTGGGGTAGAAACATGGATGGGGGGCATCAAGTATATCACAAATCATAGCAAATTCTGAGGAAAATCTCATGGATACATAAGAATAACTAGAACCCGGATCAAATAACACATTATCCATCCGGTAACAGATAAGAATAGTATATGTGATAACTGTGTCTGACTCCTCTGCCTTATTCTTGCCCGAAAAGGCATAACACTGAGCTTTATCATCATGTTGAGCTTCCTCCCTACTTGGTTGCACGTTACCCCTTCCTGCATTGCCATTTCCTCTACCTCCATGGCCTCGATGATTACCTCCTCGCCCACCTTGTGGATGCCCTTGACCATTATTACCATTCCCCGTGGGTACCACTGCTCTAGACTGCTGATGTGCAGAATCTAACACGCGTGGGTGGGGAAAATCTCTCCTCATATCCCCAGGTTCTCCATAATTATAGCAAGTACGATCAAAAGAGGGCATGCTGCCCGTGGAAGGTGCGATTCCCTGGCTATCATGAATCAAATTATAAGGTGGATATCCCGAGTAATTACCTATAGAAGCGGGCATAACGTACTGAATTGGCTTGGCTGCAAGCGTTGGCCTTCCATACCCCCTGGAGTAAGAACCTTGAAAGTTACCCGAGTTCTTGGCCCTTTTAGCCAATGCCTTAGCCTGACCGTCTCGCTTCACCCCCTCCACTTTCTACACAAAGTCAGTTACCTCATTAAAGCTCCTCCCTACAGAAGTCATATGACCAGATAATACTTGCAACTTATAATTTAGTCACCTAATTAATAAACGAATCCTCTCCTCCCCAGTAGTCACCAATTGAGTTGCATATCTAGACAAAGCATGGAAGTTAGCCTTATAAGCAGCCACAGTCATACCACCGTGCTCCAAATCCATGAAATCATCCTTCTTGCGATCTCTCAAAGTCCTACGCACATATTTCTCTAAAAATAGATCATGAAATTGGGTCTAAGTAAGTGGAGGTAAAACTGAAGATTGGTATTCCATATAAGCTCTCCACCACTGCTTAGCCTCACCTTGAATGTGAAAAGTCCCAAACTCAACCCCATGCTCATGGACAATTCCCAACTTATGAAGCCTCTCATAGCAGTTTAAGATGAACTCACAAGCATCCTCATTCTCAGAACTGAGAAATACAAGAGGCTTTATCTTCAAAAATATAATCATTATCTCCTGCTCATTACCAGTCATAATAGAACCCAACAAAGGACGGAAAACAGAATCATTACCTCCTATCCCCACCCACACCTTAGGCGTAGTGACAGCAATAGGAGGATTGGCGGGAGCTTGAGTTGCTTGAACAGAACGAAGTACTCCAGGACCAACCAACCCTTTCAAGAAGAACATGATCTGCTGAGCTAACACTGGGTCGATGGGAGTAACAATGGTAGTCTCAGCCTGCACCTATTTCCCTTGTCCAATATCCTCAACATTTTCAACATCAACATTCTCCTCTATCCCTTCATGATGTGCAAGAGGGTTCTCATTCCTAGGAGCATTCTCAACAGAAGCTCTATCCCCAGCAGACGTTACTCTTATGCGGCCTCTACCCTTAGTTCTTCCTCTGCCCCTGCGTCGAATGCGACCTCTCACTGCAAATTCCTCTGCTGGAGATTGACAGGAGGTACGGTCCTAACGCCGTTGAATCTAGTGTTAACCATCTGCGGACAGAAGAGTGAAGAAAGTTAGATACCAATTTGAATCACCATATACCAATTGGAATCAAGTCATAACACGAAAGGAGACAAGAGAAAACAGAGAGATTTTCTGAAGTCGTATAGCCTCTCGAAGAAAGTAAAGGCGTCCTCGTACCGTTCCGTAAGACTCTACTAGACTCATTTTTGTACATCGAGATCAATGAACCTAGGCTCTGAAACCAACTTTGTCACGACCTAGACCATCGTGATTGACATTCTTTGAAGCAAACCTTCAGGCCTTTGGTGTTCATATTTCACTTGTTGGCAATTTTGACACTTAGCCACAAACTCTGCTATATCCTTATTCATGCCTGGCCACCAATAAATTTGCTTCAAATCTTGGTACAAATTGGTCACATCCGAATGAATGGAATATCGCAAACCATGGGATTCTATCAATAATTTCTGAATCAAGTCATCAACTCGAGGAACACAAATTATTTCTTTAAAACTGAGTACACTTTCCGCATCAAGAGTGGTCTCTAGTGCCTTACCAATCGCAATATTCTTCTTAAGTTCATTCAAATTTTTATCCTCAAATTGTTTGGTCTTGATCTCTTTCATAAACGTGGCCCTAACTTCAATGCTAGCTAACACCCCGCCTTTTTCTAAGATGCCCAACTGCATGAACTTAGACTCCAAGGTCTGAATTTCCTTAGCCAAGGGTCGTCTAGTCACACTCAAGCAAGCTAAATTACCCATACTCACCATTTTTCGACTCAAAGCATCTGTCACTACATTAGCCTTACCTGGATGGTATTGAATGGTCACATCATAATCCTTGAGTAATTGCATCCACCTTCGTTGTCTCAAATTCAGATCCTTTTGAGTGAAGACATGCTGCAAGCTATGATGATCAGTAAACACCTCATACTTAACACCATAGAGGTAATGCCGCCAGATCTTAAGAGCGAACATTACCGCTGCCAACTTCAAATTATGTGTTGGGTAATTCTTCTCATGCACCTCAATTGACGCGATGCATAAGCTATAACATTCTTATCCTGAGCACCCAAACTAGCATGTGAAGCATCACAATAAACAATAAAATCCTTACCTTCAACCGATAATGCTAGAATGGGTGCGGTGGTCAAAAGGGTCTTGAGCTTTTGGAAGCTCTCCTTACATTTTTCGGTTCATTCGAAGGGTACCTTTTTTTGGTCAAATTTGTCAAGTGAGTGGTGATAGAAGCAGTTCTTCACAAATCGACGATAGTAGCTAGCAAGCCACACAAAACTCCTAACTTTTGTCACAGAGCTTGGCCGAACCCAATTCTAAACCGCCTCAATCTTTTGGGGATCTACCATTACCCCTTATTTTGAAACTACATGTCCCAAAAATGCAACTGAAGTCAACCAAAAATCACACTTAGAAAATTTTGCATACAACCGTTGTTTCCCAAGAATACACAGAACAATAAGAAGATGGTCAACATACTCTTCCTCACTTTCCGAAGTGACCAAAATATCATCATTAAAGACTATGACGAATGAATCAAGAAATGACTTGAACACACCATTCATTAAACTCATAAAAGTTGCAGGCGCATTGGTCAACCGAAACAACATAACTAGAAACTCATAGTTCCCATAGAGGGTTCTCAACGCTGTCTTGGGCACATTCTCAGGCCTAATATTTAAGTGGTGGTAACTAGACCTTAGATCAATCTTAGAGAAAACTGATGCACCTTGCAATTGGTTAAAAAGATTATCTATTCGAGGCAGTGAGTACTTATTTTGAATGGTAATCCTATTCAATTGCCGGTAATCTATACACATCCTCATACTACCATCCTTTTTCTTAACAAATAAAACTGAAGCACCCCACGGGGAAGCACTAGGAAGAATAAATCCTTTATCAAGAATCTCTTGGATTGGAGCCTTGAGCTCTCTTAATTCTGTCGGAGCCATGTGATATGGAGGGATGGAAATGGATCGCGTACCAGGTTCTAGATCAATGCAGAAATCTATATCTCTATTCAGAGCATACCAAACAAGTCAGTAGGAAAAACTTCTCTAAATTCTGACACCACATGAATAGACTCAATAGATGGAGACTCAACCTCGATATCCCGAATATGTACCATATACGCCAAACAACCCTGCCTTACCAGTTTCCTAGCCTGAATAGAGGATATGATCTTAGCTTTCTTAGGCTTGTACACCCGTTCCCACACTAACTTTTCCCTTCCTGAAATTTCTAAAGTTACGTACTTAGTTTTATAATTAAGCACGGCATAATAGGGGGACAACCAAGTCATGCCTATGATTACGTCAAAGTCAGTCATTAATGGAGGCGAGGTTACCAAATTCTGAGGTATCAATGTATTACGTGATATTAAAGTCTATATTAACCCTAATGCTACACAAATATATGGAAAAAAGACATATCAAAGCATATACAAAAGAAATAGATAATTCCATGAAGAAATTGCTATTGTACATATTCACCTGCATTAATAAAGTTATTAGGTATAATAACTACCAAAAGTATCCTCCATTGGTTGTTGTAGAGATAATCTTATACAAATCTTGATGATAGCTACAAAAGTACTACTTCCTCCATCTACCGTCCACTTTTAATTTTTATGTTGCATTTTTTCAAAAGTCAATTTGACTAATTTTCAAAGTTAAATTAGATTACATTAATTCGATATTTTAAACAAAAAATTTAGATATTCAAAAAATTTATGAAAAATAGTATAAATTGCAATATTTTATATATTCATATGATGAAAAAATACATCATAAAATGTTAATCAACATTCTTATCCTTCTATAAAGGGAAATTATGACAATTAAAAGTGGATGGAGGAAGTATAAATTACCACTATGAATTATTGATTTATCATCTTTCTATATGTGAAGAAGAGCACAACCAAGAATGAAGAAAAGTGTAAAGAAGAGGAAAACCAAGAATGAAGAGAAGGCAGAAAATGAGAAAAGTAAAGAAATTCAGTTGATTGAATTATATTTTCAAACAAGAAGAAGGAGGAAAGTAGGGTAGAAGAGAAGATTAAAGCCGATGACTAACTGAAGGCAAGATGATAAGTTATGAAATAGGATGATTAATGTACCAAATTAATGAGGTGGCTATTAAATTTGTAATGATCCGAACCGTCGTTATTTAGGAGAAACAAAAATTTGGGAAATTATGGGCAATTGTCCTGCCAGAGTAGGCGTGTTGCCGCTGGGTAAGTTTGCGCCAGAGCGGGATAGGTGAGGCTGAATGTAAATAACGCAAGATCTTATTTTATCCTCCTTCCTAAAATACTTAATTTAGTCGTAAAACACCTTAGAAATCCCCAAAAATCTACTGCAAGCTTTGGAAGAAGGGAGAGAGAGATTACTGGCGTGAAGATGTCGATGCATTGTGAATTTCCAGTCAAGATCGCCATCACGAGATTCTGGAAACAAGAACCAAATACCAAGACTCCGTGCAGTTGCTTGGCACCCAGGTAGGCTAGGTTTATGAATTGAGTAGTTTAAATTTGTGCTTACTGCATAATATATGTGAATCAATGGTAGGATTTATGCATAGGCCTTCGTGCACTGAATGATTATTGATTTAAACCCTAGAAAGAAGCCTTAGATGATGAATTAGGGTTGAGTATGGTCGAATTAGGGTTGCATGATGTGTACTGATGAATAATCTATTGTAGGTGATGGTTGTGAATCTATGTTTGTGTGATTTACGTTTGTTCTTGCTTCATTATGATACATGTGTGTATATGAACATTGCATTATTGATCACACTTGTTGTAAGGAGATAAATGAATGATGGTTACCATGAAATCATGGCTTAAATGTATGATCTTGAGGATATACTTGTGATTGTGATTGTGGTGTGTTGAATGGATCTATTGCCACGTTCTGGCATACTAACTTGGATCGGTTGCCACGTTCCAGCATAACTAACTTGGATCGGTTGCCACATTTTGGTAAAATTATGGGATCGGTTGCCACATTCTGACATAATCATTGGATCGGGTACCACGTTCTGCTATGCTAACTGTTTTGGGTTTGGGTTCCATGAGAGGATCAATGACTTGTCATAATTATGTATTTTGAGGAAATGTGAAGTTGTTCATTGTTCGTACATGTTGATAATATTGTGTATGTTCAATAGGTGCATGTGATTATATTGTGGTGTTGACTTATATATGTTGCACTTAGTGGTAAAGGTTATGAAGGCTTATATTTGATTGTTCTATATGTTTAGCGAACTTGTAGGGTATAGTGGAAGGGTAAAGTGTTCAACGGGCGAGAAATGGATAGTAAGGGTTGTTCGTGTGTCGTAATGGTGGGAAGTAGAGGTAGTATATGTGATTAAATATGTGTAGGTGGACTTTACCTTGGGGAAAGTGATTGGGTTTAGTGGTAAGGAAGTTTGGTGTAGAGTACTATGTGACCATGGTTGAGTAATGTGACGAGGGAGTAAGGGAAGAAGTAAGCGGTTAGTTGGAATGCTTGCGGGTGTAATTGGGGATTTGCTAATGTGTCAGAATGATTAGGCTATGATCAAGTACCTGGTAGGTAGGTTGATTGAGAAGGATGTTAGTAGTCGGAGTACTAGTGTATATTGGAGGTATTTCAAGAGAGGGTGAACGTGGAGAAGCAAGTGGTTTATTTCAAGAGAGGGTGAACGTGGAGAAGCGAGTGGTTTATTTCATGATCTTACTAGTCGATTTCTTATATTATGTGGTAGGCATCGGGTTAACCGATGATGCTTACCAGTACGTGTGTTTGTACTGATACTACTCTTGCTATGTGTTTTGACATAGTCTGGTTGTAGGATCGGTGAGGTTTCATTAGATGAAGACGAAGAAAATCTCCAGTAGCTTCTATTCTTCCTTCCACCTGGTGGGAACTGTGTATTTTAATTATCATGTCCAGTTGTACTCTTAGTAGCTCTTGTACCTGTTTAGACTAGATCCTTGGGAGTGTTAATTACTTTACAAGTCTTAACTCGAAATTGATTTAAAGGTTTTTAATAAAGAATTCCTTTAGTATGTTATTTCCATTTATTTAATTTTCTGCATGTTTTAAGTTGTTGGGATATGAGGGTTCCCCTACTTAGGTCGTAGTATGTAGGTGCTCGCACGGCCTGGTGGATTGGGTCGTGACAAATTGGTATCAGATCCTACGTTACCGATCTCCCAGTACAAAAGAAAAATGTGGATTAGACTCCTGCGGATTGGTGTGTTGACGTCCACATCTAATCCTTAGGAGTCTAGGAAGCATTCTAGGAAGTAGTTTCGCTTAATCTCTCCTTTCGTGTGAGTGTCGCTTGTGGTATGAATTGACCCCAATTGGTAGCTCGCATTCCAATTAGTATCTCAACAAAGTGAACTAGACGTCGTGAATACGACTAAAGGGACACCAACAAGTTAATTGGAACTGGGAAGGTTCCAATTGGTATCTAGCCTTAGGGGCTGAAAAGGGCATGGATGACCAGCAATGGTCATCTATGGAACGAAATAACTAATAAATGGAATTTGCCTATGCGTGGTGTTTTGGAATCTGTGATCGCATGCTTCTTGTTGATGGAATTATCTATGAATGTAAAGTTGAACTTGTTGAATGTGATGATGCGATTACATGTTCTATAAATGTGTGATTGGACCTTGCTATGTGATATGTGTTGGCCTAATTGAACGAAACAAATTGCGTGAAAGAGTTGGACGCATCCTGCACTTGTGCAATGACTATGCAAATGTATGGGTGTATCCTAGGGATGTGTGGGTTGTAGTGCTAAAATAATGCGGATAAATTTTGGTTTGTATATCATGGGACTGACTGGGAGTAGACAATTATTTTCCTAGCAAGAGGAGTATCCTAAAAGTTCAGGGTAAAGCTGGGCACCTTTGGGAATTTTTAGAAGAGAGAAAAACCCCAGAATTTTTTTGGCCAGGTTCTGTGTTTGTTTTGACCGCTGGGGTGGGATTATTTCTGCTAGGGCGGGATTATTCCCACCAGAGCGGTACAGGGCGATGTAGAACCTCAACCCTGCGTCCCCCTGTTTTTCCTAACCACAATTTCATACCCCGAATGGTATCTAAATTCACCCCTACAAGTCTATCAATGTTCAACAGCAGTATTCACGATTCACGAGGGTTGAAAATGGATTTCAGACAATATGAATAACAATAACTCGACATTCTCAAGTTCACCAAGTGAGCAAGTCTGGCATATCATAAGAAGCGTAAAGGTTTTCTTCTTGATGAGATCGATATTGATGATAGTGACCTTAATACGGAGCTGGAACTGCTAACTAGGATGGATGAGGATGATCTAGGTTTTCAACAACATAGTTAATAGATCGTAACACCTTAAGATTTAATATGAGGCTGCATCAAGTAGCAAAAACCAGCATCATTGTGCTTACAAAAACTTAAGCGAGTCGAAAGATAAAAGCAAGTTGTCTAAAGATTTACAAGCCAAAAAGGGAGAAATATTAGTCAGATAAGGAACCCTTAGACTGGGTGGTGTCTACGTCGGATTCAAGGTCCTCTGGGGGTATCACGCCAGCGTAGGCCTCATTCAGCATAGGGAACTGCGTGTAGTCCTTCGGATCGAGTCAGGGAATCTCCTTGTCAGGGGAAACACAAGAAAAGATGGCCTTAATAGTCTTCCACATTCTGGCCATCAGTCGATCCCTTTCCACACCCTTCCTCCTCTCCTAGATCATCTGGCGACGAAGCATCTCGACCTGTAAGCAGTGCTGGGTGGAACCGGAGTGAATTCTGCATAGGTGCTCCCCATCCTCTTCAGGAGAGCCTCCAGATCCTTTTTGACCCGTGCACCTGAGAGTGGGTCCTCATCGTCCGAATCCACGGCCGTCTTACTGCTGCTAACCCTGCCCATCTTCCTCCTCTTACTTCTAGAAGTAGACCCTTGTCTGACCGAAAGAGGGTGAAAGGGGGGATCAATAAGAAGTACCTCATCGGCATCAAAAAGTGGCACTCCCGCTTGCTTGCACAGCGCAGTAACGAGTCTCGGTAGAAATAAAGGCTTTTTGTTACCCCGGTCGAACATCTTCCACTCTGAAATGATCTACGCCCACACATTTAACTAAATGCCTTGTATACGCACGCCGCCACCAGAGCCAGAAAAGTCACATCTGTGCGATTGCCCGATGGGTAGATCCTCCTAGTCACCAAGTGTAGCCACCTCTTAGCATCGAGTGACCAATTCTTATTAATAATACCCTCTGCAGTAGCCCAGTATACCTGATACCGGCGCGCAGGCTCAACTAGAGTGTCTCTCAGCCACTCCAGATCCATCTCCTTTAGCTTGGCCTCGAACTCCGCATTTGAGACATCGGGCAACTCTAATACTTCATTGATGGCGGTGACATTCAAGGGGATGTCGACTCCCCAGACATGGATGACAGGGTAAGATTCATCCTAGCGGACGGTAGGAAGGATAGCTAAAAACTCCCTCACCCTAGTGGAACGTGCATCTGAGGGAGCCTCAGTCAACGGAGCCCATCCGAACTCCATCAGATGGGTATGAAATGCAGGCGCCTTCTCCTCTAGCTTGAGTAATACAAAACCCCTCCCATAATAGAACCCCGTGTTGCGGTTGTCATGATGCCTTTCTCGGCTCGCGGCATCAGGAAATCGGATGAAGGGTAAGTGTTTGTCATTCCGATATGCCATTTAGAGAGCCTGCAATAAGTTGAATATAAGTTAGAACACGATGGGATAGTCGGATGAGGCTAAAATAAAATTAGAGAAGTATGTGTTAAAGGGCAGGCAACTGCCTGGCGTATCCCGCCATAACGGCCATAATCCCGCTTTGGCGGGGTTATGAAGGCCGCCATAACAGGATAAAGGCCACCAGAGCGGCCTTCATCTGGGACGAACATCAGGCGCGACAATGGTGAGACAATGGCGCCTCTTCATCCTAAAACCCTCTTTTTCGATAGAATTTTAGCAGATCAGAGTAAGTAAATTACCTTAGAACCTACATATGCAATTATTTCAGCAAAATAACTCCTAAATGAGGCCTAAATTGAAGTTTTGCACCACGAGACCCTTCAACTTCCCCCACCCATTTTTGTATCAATTTAACCATATGTTTACGAAATCCTTACGCCCAAGACGTTGTGGGAACGTAAGAGATGTGCCCATGCTACATTTATTATATCAATCAAGTAACCTAGTTCAATTTCAAAATAACTACCCCAAAACCATTTCTAAACACTCAAATAGCAGCATGCAATTGTTGTTTAAGCAAGTAATGAAGTAAAGAGCGTGAGAAACGAGAATTTACTTTGAGTTTTGACGTTCAGAGGAGAGTAATAAAGAGGATTTTGGGAGAGTTTTGAGAGTTTAAGGGAGAAATGGGAAAAATGTTTCCCTTTTCCCTCTTTACTGTATCCCGATCTCCCGCCTCAGTGGGAGATCCTCGCCATAATGGCCCCACCTCAGCGGGAGGGATACCGCCCTGGCGGGCCAGACTATGTAGTTTCAACCATTTCATTTCTTCGTATGTTGCCTCAATTTTCTCCTTGTCCTTGAGTATAGTACCTTTCTTGTGTCGACTAGATAATCAGACACCATTCCTCCTGGTTCCGCATTTGCCCTATTCATTAGTTTGGGAGTACTCCGGAAATAGGGTGTATAATTATTCGATGTTAATCATTCGGGAATGAACGAGGGGTAAATTGGTATCTATTGTAACAACCAGAACCATCGTTATTTAGGAGAAACAAAAATTCGGGAAATTTAGGGCCATTATCCCGCCTGAGCGGGCGTGTTGCCGCTAGGGTGGCGGCGCCAGGGCGGGGTAAGTTGGTGCCATAGTGGGATAGGCGAGGCAGAACGTAAATAATGTGAGATCCTATTTTCTCCTCCTTCCTAAAATACCTAATTTAGTCGTAAAACGCCTTAGAACCCCCCAAAAAGCTGTTGCAAGCTTGGGAAGAAGGGAGAGAGAGATTTCTAGAGTGAAGATGTCGATGGATTGCGAATTTCCGGTCAAGATCACTATCACAAAATTTCGGAAACAAGAATCAAAGACCAAAACTCCATGCAGCTGCTTGGCACCCAGGTAGGCTAGGTTTATGAATTGAGTAGTTTAAATATGTGCTTACTGCATAATATATGTAAATCAATGGTAGGATTTATGTGTAGGCCTTCGTGCACTGAATGATTATTGATTTAAACCCCAGAAAGAATCCTTAGATGATGAATTAGGGCTTATTATGGTCGAATTAGGGTTGCATGATGTGTACTGATGAATAATCCATTGTAGGTGATGGTTGTGATTCCATGATTGTGTGATGTATGTTTGTTCTTGCTTTATTATGATAGATGTATGTATGCGAATGTTGCATTATTGATCACACTTGTTATAAATGAGATAAATGAATAACTATATGCCATGAATCCCTTCTTGATTGTATGATTATTGAGAATGTACTTGTGATTGTGATTGTGGTGTGTTGATTGGATCGGATATCGCATTCTGGTATACTAATTATGGGATCGGTTGCCACGTTCTGGCATAAACATTGGATCGGGTACCACTTTCTGGTATGCTAACAGTTTGGGTTTGGGTTTCATGAGAGGACCAATGACTTTTTATAAATGTATATTGTTGAGCATGTGATAATCGATATTGTATATATTCGGTATTTTGCATGTTTATAATGTGGTATTGACTTGCTTATGTTACACTTAGTAGGATAGCCATGTGATCCTACCAGTACACTATGGTTGTGTACTGATATTGCACTTGCTCTTTCTTTGTTGAGTACAAGGAATCTTCAGGCAGCTATTGACATACCTCACTTAGAAGATCAGTGATCATCGTTCGAATTCAAGGGTGAGCCAGTTCTTTCAGGCTGCCATGAGTTCTCCTTTCGTTTATTTCCACATTTCGGACTTTGAATTTTCTAGTTAGTTAATTAGTTAATTAGTTCATTAGTTGGGGATGTATCCCTTCTTGTTTAGACTTATGGTTGAACTTTAGATGTTTTGGTACATTGACTTTCAGGTTCTAGGTGTATTTTCCGCATTGTTTAGTTGTTAGATCTTCTGGAAGTTTATGGGAACTTCAGTCTTTAGCTATTTAAGTTACTTCCATAACTTAAATGCTTTAGTTTTTGGTTTAGGTTGTAGTAGTGGTTCTCCCACCGTAGAGTTAGTGTGGGCGCCAATCACGACAGTCTGGGTCGTGACAGGTGGACAAAAAGTTTGATGATCTTCAAGTCTTAATAAAAAATAATCACACAGTTCTGATGAAAGCAGTCCATAAGCTAAAACGGAAGGTATTTGTTATTGACTAAATATTTACTATTTGTAAAGCTATTTTTTCATTATGTTTTTTTTTTTTTCTTGAAGAAAATTGCTGCCAGATCGATTCCAATCTCGGAGGAAGAGTTAATTAAAGAAGATAATGTGAATCAACCCCAAACTACTAATCAATTTGTTGAACAACCAAGGTCTCCAATTGATATGGAGTTTGTCAACAACGACCTCGTTGATAATTCTGATGTAGAGGTTGAAGAAAGAACACACGTACAGCAACACGAGGTCGGAGAGGTAAGAATCAGATACATTCATTAAAGTATCTAATATTCATTAAAGTATCTAATATTCATTAAAGTATCTAACACTTGTTGATACATTATTTTAATCATCCAATTGCAGCCGAAATTTTATGATACATTCATAAGTGTATTAACTTCATTATGTTTAAACTTTAAAATTTTCATATTCATAAATAATGTAGTATTAGTTTCAATTGTTGAATCATTATTATTTGATTGATTTACTAATCTACATAGAATGCTGATACATTAAAGGATAAAAGAGGCAGTGAGGATGTATCAGAACCTCTATCCACAGGAGATGTTCATGTTGTCGTAAGTGTATCTAAGAAGTTATTGTAAGTATAAGTTTATATATATGACATAGTTTACTCATTTAATGTATCATTCACAAATCATATAGCATATTCCAGATTTTGATACATTATTATTTGACTTAAGCACTATTATTCATAGTTTGTTGATACATTAAAGGATCAAAGAGATGGGGATGATGTATCCAAGGAAGTTATTGTAAGTACAAATTTATGTATAAATCTGTTTATCTTTTATTGTATCGATATATAACAAAAAAAATTATTGTAACTGATCAGGATGATGTAGTAGAGGTTGGCACCAAAAAAACTAAACAAGCAACTGTGGATCAAGATGTTGCTGATAAATTGCAACATAACATCCCACTTCCAGACAAAGTGCAATAAACATTGATACATCGGTAAATTCTAAATATATTTGTTGGTTATTGAATGATACAATTTTCTTATTATTTCTTTAAGATTATAGAATTCCACCACATCGACATCAAATTCTTCTGGAACCCAAGAAGCCATAGACGCACTAATTTCTAGCCTTCAAACTCATTTGTATGTCAACCATTGAGTGCTGTCAAGTCAGATCCATTAACCAAAACACATATATCGGTTGAGGACAGTAAGTTACCCATGGAAATATCGAGCAAGGAGATGGTCGTGTATGAACTATCAGAGACCCCTGTTCAACGAAATAGGATTTCATCAAAGATTTTGAAATCCCCCTATTTGACTGATTTTGGGTCCAGTGACAAAGGAAAACAGAAGTTTGAAGAAGAAGTTCGTCCGAGCTCCTTATTTGATGGATGTGGTATTTCTTACCAACCTCCATCAAATTTACTGGACAAATATTCCAAGTGGATTTCTAAGGGCCTCCTTAAAACTCATGAAAACAAGTAAGTAACACTTTAATATTTCTATATAGCAAAATATCAAACTGTTTTCACTTGTATTGACTTGTAATATATATATATATATATATATATATATAGAAAACCAAAGGATGACAAATACAGAGCCAAATAAGCTTCATTTGGATTTGAACACATAGACTTTGTAGTTGCTTTTCCCAGGGATAAAAATTTATTTTATGCCATATCTCAGCCAAAAAAATGTTGGACAGATGAGGTACGGTAGAAAGATACATTATTAATATTTCTATGATACATTGATATTTTGTATCAATATAGTTTATATAATGATACAAACTCAAATCATACCTTATACATTATATTTACGTGTGATTGTTGTGATCTATCATATTGACTAAAATTTTATGTTCTTTTTCATTTATGGTGCAGCACATTGATGTAGTTTTTTACTACTTAAGGAAGAAGTCAAAACTATGCAGCCCCAATCAATACAGAATCACCACAGTCAATTGCTTATTCAAGACATTTATCAATGATGCACACACAAGGTACTATTGTAGCCCTCGTGATGATAATTTAAGTACGCAAGAGCACATGGCGCGCGGGGCTGTTTTATCTGCATTCGAGGGGTCAATTAAAACTATAATCAACGGATTTTCCATCCCGGGTAGATTACCGTGGAATCTAGTTGATGATGTATACATTTCGGTGAACTCAGATGGTAAGTTCCATTGGTTGTTGGTTGTTGTTGCTTTAAAAGAGAGGCTTATATGCGTGTATGATTCATCATTGAGTACAAGAATAAAAGTGTCATCTGGTGAGATAAAAAAGTTGGCGATGATGCTGCCATTTACCTTCATGACAGTGGTTTTTTTTATTAACCTGAGTGAACCGATTGGTCATCATTGGATGCTTACAAGGACAGTCAAACTGGCATGCTTTTGGGACCACAACACGAATTTCAAGTTGAATTCGTACAATACATTATGCAACAAGAAAGCGATAACTTGTAAGTATCAACACGTTTTTGCTTTGAATTATAATGTATCTTCTTTCTCCTTATAATGTATATTCCTCATTTTTAAAGGTACTGCAAAATGTTTGTAGCTGCATTTGCTGAGTTCCTTAGTGATGGGATCCCTATTCCAAAAAATGGCTTCCATTTAAAATACCTCTGTACACGATATGGAACCCTATTATGGAAATGCGGTACTAAAAAGGCTAAGGCAGGATACGTTAGTGAAAATGATGATCCAACAAGGCCTAAAAGTCATTCCACAGAACCAACTCAAGAAGATTTGGTCAATGTTGATTAGAGTTTATGTATCAGTTGCTAGACATTTTTGTACAGTGTTATTATTTTTGATTTACATTAAATCTAGCTTTATTGAGATACATTAACTATAGCTTTAAACTTGTTTGTTTTATTGTGTTCAGATGTTTGTATCCAAGCATTAGAGTGTTTCTCTAAAAAACTTGTTTATTTTGACATCAACTTTCAATATTTTCAGCTATTATTGAGGAACTGGATTGTTGTATATAATTTGATACAAAAATTGGATAACCTTTATGTATCAGATTCATTAATTCATAAACACACAACAACATTTATTCTCATTATTTCTGGTATGAGCTGATAATTTCTCACTTTACTAATGCAATGTATCAAATTCATTAATTCATAAACACACAACAATATTTAATATCATTACTTAGGGTAGGAGCTGATACTTTCACACTTTACTAATGCAATGTATCAGATTCATTAATTCATAAACACACAACAACATTTATTCTCATTACCTCTAGTAGGAGCTGATACTTTGACACTCATTCATGCTGATAATTTTGGTCAATTTATTGTAATTAGTTGTTGGCTCATTCATTTATCCAGTCACATTAATAAATTAATTACTACATATTGTGATTCATTTATCGATACTTCTTATTTCATTTTACATACTTATATTTTTTACAACATTATTGTATAAGATACATCATTATTTAATTAACTTAAGTTACATTATATAAAAATATATTAGAAATATATATTGATTGGTACAATCCCCACAAACACTGTATATTGTACCTTATTATCAAATAACTAATGATACATTATTTTAAAACATTTTTGAAATATAATCTGTTATAAAAATAAACACAAGGTTGAAAAATCTTAACATTTCAAATTATTGTAACGAAATTTCACCAGCTAATAGTAGATTATAATGTTTTATCAAGGTAAAAGTGAAAAAAGCAAAAACAAAAAAATTGAAAACATGTAATCTTAAAGTAGTGTATCTAAAACATAACATTAGCCCCAACAAAGAAGTCAGTCAATCTTCTTTCGGAAAGAAAGTACAAGTTCTTCGATTGTGACCTTCATGTCCACAACGTCCACAATGATTTATGTTTGTGCTTATGTTTTCATCTGAATTTTTTTTCCTTCTTTTCCTTGGTCGTCCAACCATTAGTTTGTATCTAGGTGGCAAGACAATTTCTTCCAGAACAAACTCTGGTGCTGGCCAATCCTCTTTATCCGGCATTGGAACCATCGAAACTTCATATGTGTTTGCTAATGCAGCTGGCTATAGTAATCTGAGCAGTAGGGATGTACATCTATAATATTTTTCTTCTTCAAAACAACAAATGCGTGTGCACAAGGTATCTCGTCTAGCTGAATATCCCACAGTTACAATTTTTTCTCTCAAGGCAAACAATGTATCTTCGCCCATATTCATACACTAAATAAATAAATTCAGTAGATTGTACAACCTGGTAACATTAAGAAACAAACCACATAACAATTAAATCAACTTTATACTCACAACAGCCCAAACGACAACCAATTTCAGATACATGATAGTTTATATATTGATACATACCTTCATTTTGTAACATTTGGAAGCGTTTAGAATCAATAACTCTTCAAATCTCCTCCCTAATGTTTCCTTTGTATATGATGTTATTTCTCTATTTTTAGAGTTCCAAGAACCGAATAGAATTCTGACTTCTTCCAAAAAATCTATCATAGGTAGCTGTCGCGCCTCAATAAGGCAACCATTTATACATTCCACTATGCTAGAAGTCATCATTCTCCCCCTGTTTACTGTTTTATGAACTCTTGACCACTTTTGATAACCAGCATTCTCAAGATACATCTTAATCCGGTTGTCAATTTTAACGACTTTAGCCATTAATTTGTCAAAAACCTCTTTTTTATAAGTCTTGTCCATTGAATAGAACACATCACTTAGTATATTTTTGCTTCTCTTGAAGTTTGAACAAACATCTTTCCAAAGGTGCCATATGCAAGCAAAATGAGGAACATTTTACACTCTTCATTATGCTTTCATTTCCATCTGATACAACACACATGTTTTCCATCTCCCCAAATGCACTTTTAAACTATTGGAAGAACCATGTCCATGAATAATCATTTTCAGTGTCCACCACTCCATAAGAAAACGGCAATATGCATTCTACTCATAAATAGTGCACAAGTATGTTAATTTCTAGATACACAACTATCAATATATAAAGTATCAAATACAATCAATCATTGTTATCAGACAAAAATTTATAAATTCAAATACAGTAATCATACTTGCACCATCAAGCGTACTTGCTGATACAAAAGTTTCTTTGTAAGCTCCACCAAGATGTGCACCGTCAACAACAACTACTGGTCTACAGAAGTCAAACCCCCTCATTAATGGCCTTAATGCTATGAACAGATACACGAACTCATTTTTCTCCGACTTATGGCCTTAATGCTATGAACAGATACATGAACTCATTTTTCTCCGACTTATGGCCTTAATGCTATGAACACATACATGAACTCATTAATGGCCTTAGCACGCCATGCTTGCTGGTATGAAATATCAATCCCATACAGTGCTCTAATATCATCAATTACATCATTTGGAGTATAAATTATTTTATGATTGACCAATTAAGGCGTCGTCACACCACTAATAAACCCAACTATATCTTGAACCTTTGTTAATACTCTATCCCTTAACGGACATGTATGCTCACTATTGAAGTACATCACTTTGAATAAATATGATTTTTTCCTAACAGATGCACTCATTCTCCAAAAACAGTCATCCGGTTAACACAATAATACATAGCTGCAATTTTTTTAAATACATTAGTAAAATGTCTAACTGATACATTAAAACAATATATTCTTCACACAATGTTACATTAGTGAAAAATTACCATAATGATACATTAACATGTTATAAAAAAGAAGGGGAAATATATATGATACCTTATAATGATATTACATCGACACAAAGCTACAAAAACACATTAACCATGGAATATTCATCAAATCATAATTGTATCAAGTTGAATGCAATAATGTATCATGATTATTATACGCATATATAAAGTCAAACATCCAAAAAAGGAGGGTCACATGTACCAACTACTTTATATTAATAGTACACTAACTCGCAAATATGATACATCAAAATATATACTTCACAAGTTTAATTTATCAACCTTTTAGCCGGTAATGTATCATTATTGATTCAGCAAAATACAATGATACATTAATGAAAACATTCATATATTGATTAACATATTAAAGAAAGAAGTTCAAATATTTTCGATATGTTATAGTAATATTACACCAAGTCATAGATACAAAAACACTTTAAATAGTAAATAAATATAAAGTCATAATTGTATCAAATTGAGTGCAATAATGTATCATGATTTTGCACGCATACACAAATTCAAACATCCAAAAAAGAGGAGTGTCACATAAATCCGATACTTTATACTAACAATACTGTAACTTATAGATCCGATAACTCAAAAGATATACGCCAAAACATTTAATGTATCACCCTTATAGAAAATAATGTATCATTATTGATTCACCAAAATACAAATTCATGAATGAAAAAGGAGTTGCATACCTTTTGCTATCAGATCTTTTAACTCAAAAATTGAAGCCATATTTTATTTTGTATTTTGCCATTACAGATACTAGAGTGGCTTTATCCTTGTACAATTGATTCACCTTCACGTCCGTACTATGTGTATCAGATATGTAATTCGTTACCTCCATCTCTGGTATATAACACGAATCACCATTTTTTTATTCCACCAAGTTGAGAGCGTGTGTATCTTTTTCAGCACCTTCAACACATACAATTGCACCAGTTGACACATCAAAACTTTTTATCTCGCCAACATCCTTATTAGTTGTATCAACACAGAGGGGATACATACCAAATCCAACCTCACGTTTCTTCACCTCTACGTACAATTTTACCCCCATATCATTCCTTATACTCAGTGGAGAGGAGTTTCCTTCTACAATGTATTGGATTTCAATTTTTTTCTTGACTCATCATTATTCAACTCAGCCGCAATGGTTGAAACCAGATTAATGAACGAACTACAAATTTCATATCTTACCTCACTCTCCCATACTCTTGAATGCCTCAACAAAATTGAGATATTCATTATATATCTGATCAAACTAACAACAAAAAAATTAATTCTCACTCAAAAATTTCTTCGTTGAAACAGAGAACAAGACGAACAGAATTTGAATTTTTGAATTCTGATTTGGTTTGTTATTTTAGGAATCACGTTTCTATGATTGACATTAAGGATGAAACTGATTAGCGTGAATTAGGGGAATTAATTTTTAATTTTCTGTTTTGTTTTCCATTTAAAGCGCAACAATAAAATATATAACATATATTTATTAATGTATCCGAACTACAAATTATGTATCCAGATTGTGTTACTTTTTCAATGATTAATGTAATTACAAACTAAATAGGGATAGATTGTAATTTCATATTAAAACTATTGGATTCCTAAAATTTCTACTCAACTCAAAAAAATTATCTTATAATTTACAAAATATAATGGGCTTGGAGTTTCAAGGATTGTGGATAATAATGTGAGCAATCTATCTAGGGAAAAACATAAATAGGAAGTTTTTCATAGCATTGCTTGGGCATTTGTAATGTTCTGAGGATTAGGTATTGTTCTGTCGATTCATAATTAAGTGTCTATTATGAAAAATATGAGCAATTTCAAATCGTTGTTGGGCCCACGAATCCATATTGACTCATAAGCAGAATGACTCATAAGCAGAAAGTTTTTGGTGCTCCGACAATTTGACATGAAAAAATTCTAATTATTATTCTCAACAAATTTGTAATTAAACACAGTTCACTAATGGAGAAAAAAAATTCCACACAAAAGAATCCTTTGCAAGAGCTAAATTCACATAACTTACCACTTCAAAATACATATTTGAGATAATCAATCCACTCTATTAAGATTCCTAAAACTAATTACATTCAACAGTAAAAACATCAATATCAACATACCCTACACATACTATCAACACATAGCAAACACATACTACACATACCGTCAACACTAGCAAAAATATCTAGTAAAGTTATCGTGTGAATTAGAGTTAAATTACAAATAATAGAAACGTTACTTTTCAAACTCCAATCACTATCTAGTGGAATAACTTATATCCTAGTGTGAATTAGAGTTAAATTACAAATAATAGAAAAGTTACATTTCAAACTCCAATCACTATCTAGTGGAATCCATTCACTATCTAGTGGAATAACTTCTATCCTAGTGTGAATTAGAGTTAAATTACAAATAATAGAAAAGTTACATTTCAAACTCCAATCACTATCTAGTGGAATAACTTACTTGTTAGTAGTGGAAACTCAAGTTAATTTCTAGTGGAATAACTTACTTGTTAGTAGTGGCAACTCAAGTTAATTTGAGGCCTAACTTCTATTTATTTTTTAAAATTTAATTTTTCTTTTTAATAAAAAAAATGAAGAAACTTTAATTTTTCTATGGTCTTGAACTAAACATATATATATATATATATATATATATTGGAAGTTAAATTTAAAAATTGACAAAAAAGAAAAAAATATTTTTTAATGTTTCGAAACGAACTAAACAATATAATTTATTTTTTTGTTAAAATATATTTATAACAATCTATATTACATTAAGAGCATGAACTCCTAACTTGAATGCTAAATTACTATAATATCCCTAACTTAGGTTGTGCCTTTTTCGATGAGTTGTGACTTTTCCGATAAGTTGTGACTTTTTTCAAAGGGTTGTAATTTTTTGATGAGTTGTGACTTTTTCAATAAGTTGTGACTTTTCCAAAAGGTTGTGACTTCTATGAAAAGTCATGACTTTTCAGATAAGACAACAAAAACACTTGTTCATACTACCCTTTGTTGATTATAAATAGAAGGGCTTCCTCTCATTTTTCATCAATAATTTCTTTTAATCTTCTACTCTTCTTCTTCTTGCATTCTATAAAAATTTCGTGTGATTTATTGACGTTGAGTGAGTCCTAAGTTTAGCGGAATATGAGGTACCACTATTCTGATGAAGTAAATCGTTCTATCCTAAGAAGATATATTCCATAACCTCGAGTACTTGAGGAAAATAATTTTGATAATATAAAAATTATTTTTTACTTAACATATACATTAGTATGTAATGTTCCAATATATAAAGTTAACATGATGTAGTCTAAAATTATTATTTTTTTCTAACATTTTCTCTTGTGATGTAGATATATACTTCTGAATAACTTTTTCCAAAATTATTAGACTTCTCAAGATCACGATTTGGTTTTTTGATGCACAAAAGAAAAAAATAACGTTATTTATCAATGCTATTGTCACACCCCGAGCCTACACCCTAGGCGAGACTGGCACTCGAGAACCATTGATGGCCTCAAGCGAACCCTTCGCCTGACTTAAATCTTAGCGGAAGACTTAACTCAACATAACTGAACCTTTAAAAGTAAACTGAAAGCTCAAAATATAAATTAGAATGTATTAAGATAGCATTCACTGGCCAAAGTGGCAACTCAGGTCTCAAAACATAAGCCAATTACAAGATAATGCGAGGGGAAATCTAAAACAAGACATAAGCTTGAAAGAAACTGAAGGAACATACATAGGCTCAACTCGACCCAACTTAACTCATTTCAATATAAACCAATAAAATAAATGTAATATAAAGAAAAGCTTTTAAAACATGGATAACAACTCTGTGTATTTATAAATACAATAGTAACTCTGAATGTATGCAAAGATACAATATAAACTCTGAATGTACACAAAATTAAATTAACTCTCTGTGTATATAATAATATAAAATACTGAGTTTCTCTAACCGACAATCATCACTTAAGAGCTATTGTGATGATACAACGTTTTGCCTCACACTGCCAAGGACGTCCTATACCTTGTCGAGGGTATAGAACCTGACTACTAAGTGGATTCACTAGTCTATGCTAAAAATCCCTAAGGAATCATCTAAAAAGTATGACCTTTTTCTACCCATGATGGCTACATGGTTTATGGGGGCTGGGAGTGTCTGAACTCTCCTCCATATCGGTGCTCAATACTACTACCAAAATATAATACTAGCTCTTATGTTTAAAAACATACTTCTTTCTGTGGTTTGAGATAATTGCTCAAAACTTAGCTCAAAGGCTATCTTGTAAATCAAAGTTTCCCCTCTTGCTTAATTGTGAAAGCATTTACTCTTTTCTGAAAACTAGCTCAAAGGCTCTTTAGAAATCTCAATTTCCTTTCTTATTTAAATGTGAAAACATTTTAAACTCTTTGGGAATACATAGTCCCCATATATTCTTTAAAGAAATGAACTTCAAACTTTACTCTTTACTCAACTCAAAACTCAATTAAAACAAAGTTGAAACATTTGTAAAAGACTTTTGGAAGACTCTAAGAATTTCTCTTGACTTGACTCTTAACTTTCCTTGAATTGAATTATGGATTCAAGGATTGTAATTTGTGATAGGAAATATCTCATGATATTTAGGAGTGTTTTTAGACAGTTAAACATGAGAAAAGATCAAGAAATCACTGTCTGGAAGCAAGTATGCGATGCGGAGATGCATTTAATTATTTGGTCGCGAAATAACTTTTGAGGCAGAATGGTCTGTGACAACTCCGCGGCGCGGAGAAATATTCTGTGAAATGGTGGGTTAAGTCCGCGACGCGGACTGGGACTCCAGATTTGCCCTACTTTCTTCTTCTTCGTTTTCTAACCCCAATTCGCCTAAACTCGGTTCTTTTTCTCAAATTATCTTTAGATTAAGATACCCAACACATGTACACAGGAATATAACTCAAAACAACTCTAACAATCGACCTTAAACTCTCAAGAACTTCTAAATCTCATCCCAAATTCAAGAACGAAAGCAATTCAAGAATACAACTCAAGAACATCAAAGTCTCAATCCTTTAGGACGAAAATCATACTAAAATAAACATATTTGGCGCGTGGGTGAACAAACACAATGTTATGTGAACTCACATACCTCATAGGGATCACCCCTTGACGAAATCCACAAGCCTAGCTTCAAAAACTTGACGACTCCTTGCCTTTTTTCCTCTTTTCTCCTCTTCTTTTCTCTTCTCTCAAAACCGTAACTTATTTTTCAAAAGCGTAAACTGAATACAATCGGTTTAGACCCCAACTTAATTACCAAAGAAGAAATTAATTAATAGGATAGTGAAAATACCAAAGTACCCTTCTAAAATCCGGTTTTCACTTTCCTTATATAGACAACCCAACTTCAAATGAGCATATATTGCTCATACGAACTCGAAATCGTGTAAACACGGCAGCATTGGAAAGATAATTCAAAGACCTTTCCTATGGTATATTGAAGCACACCCAAATCATCCTGAGCTAGTAGTTATGGTCATTTGAAGTTGACCTAAAACTCATACGTAGCTTAATTTTGTAAATCTTTCCAAATTTAATTATTTCCAAAAATGGTTTCTTTCTAATTCCAAGTCTTTCTAGTAGCGGGGTGTTACAATATCTCCCCCTTGGGAACATTCGTCCTCGAATGAGATTAACCTTTGTAGGCTAAGGTTGTAACATCTAACATCTATCTCAAACACCTAACTAGATGCATGATGCATGCGAGACCTTGCTAAACCTGTGATAAAATCCATATTGATCATCTCCCACTTCCATTCCAGAAGTTCTATACTCTGAGACATACCACCGAGCCTTTGATTCTCTACTTTAACTTGTTGGCAATTCAGACACTTAGCAACAAACTCTGGAATGCCCTTCTTCAGACAACTCCACCAATAAACTTCTCTCAAATCTCAAGACATCTTTGTGGAACTCGAATGGATGGATATAATATCTGGAGCTATGAGCTTCTTCCATGATCCTCTCTTGGAGTTCATCCACCCTTGGTACACACAACCTATCTTGATACCTTACTACACCATCTCCCCCTTGTTCAAAAGCCATTACTTTTTGCTTATGAACATTTGCCATCAATTCAAGCAAAATAGGATCTTAGTCTTGCTTTTCTTTCACTTCTAACACTAATGATGATTCAGCCCCATTCATCACCACTACTCCTCCTTTTTGTGGAATCCATTAGTCTAACTCCCAATCGTGCAAGTCTATGCACATCTCTTGCTAGCTCTTTCTTATCTTCCTCAAAATGGGCGGTACTACCCATAGAAAACCTACTCAAGGCATCAGCAACAACATTAGCCTTACCTGGGTGATAAAGAATACTCATGTCATAATCCTTGAGTAACTCTAACCACCTTTTTTGTCTAAGATTAAGCTCTTTCTGAATAAACACATATTGGAGACTCTTGTGATCAGAGAACACATCCACATGAACACCATAAAGATAGTGATGCCATATTTTCAAAGAAAATACTATGGAAGCCAACTCTAGATCATGGGTTGGGTAATTCTTCTCATGAACTTTCAAATGTCTGGAGGCATAAGCTATAAATTTACCATTCTGCATTAACACACAACCCAAACCAACTCTGAATGCATCACAATATACTACAAAGCCTTACGTACCTTCTAGTAAGGTCAATACTGGGGCAGTAGTCAACCTATTTTTCAATTCCTGAAAGTTTTTCTCACAAGCTTCAGACCATTGAAATTTCACTATTTTCTGAGTCAACTTGGTCAAAAGGGATGAAATAGATGAGAACCTCTCTACGAACCTTCTATAATATCCAGCCAACCCTAAGAAATTCCTAATATCAGTTGGAGATGTGGATCTAGGACAATTCTGCACTACCTCAATTTTATGAGTATCAACTTTAATTCCATCACCAAAAATTATGTGGCCTAAGAATGCCACAAACTCAAGCCAGAACTCACACGTAGAGAACTTAGCATACAACTCTGTGTCCTTTAGAGTTGGGAGAACTATTCTGAGATGGCTAGCATGATCTTTCTCATTCCTTGAATAGATTAGTATGTCATCAATGAATACGATAAAAAAACATATCTAAATAAGGCTTGAATACTCTATTCATAAGGTCCATGAACGCTGCAGGTGCATTAGTTAAACCGAACGACATGACCAAAAACTCATAATGACCACAACGGGTCCTGAATGTTGTCTTAGGAATATCACATTCCCTTACTTTCAACTGCTCTTTCAACTCTTTTAAATCTGTTGGTGCCATCCTATATGGAGGAATAGATATAGTACGAGTATCAGGAAGAATATCTATACCAAAGTATATTTCTCTCTCAAGAAGGACTCCGGGAAGATCATCTAGAAAGACTTCTGGAAACTCTTTTACTACTGGAACTGACTGAATAGAAGGTATCTCAACACAAGAGTCATTAACTCGAACTAAGTGATAGACACACCCCTTGGAAACTAACTTTCTCGCCTTAAGGTACGAAATAAAATGACCCGTAGGCACTGCTGAACTTCTCTTCCACTCTATAATTGGTTCCCTGGAAACTGAAATTTGACTACTCGACTTCTACAATCTATTGATGCATAACAGGCATGAAGTCAGTCCATACCTAAAATGACATCAAAATCTACCATAGCTAACTCAACTAAGTCAACCATGGTACTCTAGTGATTGACAAAAATTGTACAATCACGATAGACTCTCTCAGCTAGAATAGACTCACCAACAGGTGTAGAAACACTGAAGGGCTCAAGAAGTTGCTCCGGAAGAACATCAAAATTCATCGCAACATAAGGAATTACAAAAGATAAAATTGCTTCTAGATCTAGAAAAGCATAAACATCAAAGTTAAAGACTTGGATCATACCAGTGACAACATCTGGCGAATCCTCTTGCTTTTGGCGACTAGTGATGGCATAAAGACGGTTTGATCCTCCGCATGCCCCAGAAGTAGCTCCTCTATATGCAGCTCTGTCTGGTGGAGCAACTGAAGAAGATTGGGCTCTATTTCCCCCATTACCATTACATTGTCTATTCTCAGGACATGATCTCATAAAATGACCATCTTACCACACTTGAAACAACCAGTGGAGCCATCACGACACATTCCTGAGTGGTTCCTACCACACTTAGCACATGCAGGAGTTTCATTACCTCCTTGTGCAACACTGCCTTGAGAATAGGCAGGTTTAGCTTTGAAATTATGGCTATTGTACTCATTTTTGTTCTTTGGTGCAGGTGCACTAGCAGATGATGCAGCAGGTCCCTTTTGTTTCTGTTGGAAGGAAGACCGGTGCGCATTACTCTTCTGCTACCCAAACTCATTCCCTGATGTCTTAGCCCTCTTATTCTTAAACTCTTCTCTATCTCTCAGTTTATCCTCCTCAACTTGTTGCACAGGGATCATTAGCCTAGGTATGCCTATATATTTTATCAGCATAGCTGTCTTGCCTTCCTTGCTTGAAAGACGAGACAACCCAGCAACGAATAAACTCATCCTGCTATTCATGTCAGCAACCATCTCTGGAGCATAGAAGGAAAGTTGTGTGAACTTCAAACTGTACTCATGAACACTCATAAACTCCTACATAAGAGTGATAAATTCTCTTACCTTTGCTTCTCTTAGCTCACGGGGAAAGAAACTCCTCATGAAAGCACTCTCAAAAATAGACCAACTCACAATCGGTTACGTGCAAGCACGAGTTAGAAAGACACTATATAGAGATGAACTTTATCGCATGAAATGAGTATGAAAGAAGTGAGATAGTTCCTAAATCTTGTAGCCTACTAATTATAAAAGTGGCACGCTTCACACCGATAACTATTACTATACAGACACGACTTCATAGAATCCCTAGGACACTTGAATTATGTGCTCTGATACCAAGATTTTCACTCCCTAAGCCTACACTCTGGGTGGGACTGGTACTCGAGAACCATTACTGGCCCCAAGCGAACCCTTGGCCCGACTTAATTCTTAGCAGAAGACTTAACTCAACATAAATGAACCTTTAAAAGTAAACTAAAATCTCAAAATATAACTTAGAATGTATTAAGATAACATTCACTGGCCAAAGTGGCAACTTCGGTCTCAAAACATAAGTCAATAACAAGATAATGACAAATGAACTAATTGAAGCCTCTGATAGCTGAGATAGATGTCGGGACAAGACCCCCAACATCCTAATGAACTAAAATGATAAAGTAATGAAAAAGGGGATCCTCCGGAAGCAATGAGGGTCACCAACAACTCTGAAGCTCAACTGGATCAACGATGCGCTGGATGCTGATCCTGGTTACCTGAATCTGCATCATAATAAGATGCAAGCCAACTCACATCAGTACATTGAATGTACGAGCATGAGAGGGGAAATCTAAAATAAGACATAAGCTTGAAAGGAACTGAAGGAACATACCTAGGCTCAACTCGACTCAACTTAACTCATTTCAATATAAAGCAATAAAATAAATGCAATATAAAGAAAAACTTTTAAAACATGGATAACAACTTTGTGTATTTAGAAATACAATAGTAACTCTGAATGTATGCAAAGATACAATATAAACTTTGAATGTATATAAAAATAACTCTATGTATATAAAAATACAAAATATTGCTGTGGGAGTTTCTCTAACCAGCAACCATCACTTAAGATCTATTGTGATGATACATCATTTTGCCTCACGCTGCCAGGAAGTCCTATACCTTGTCAAGGGTATAGAACCTGACTACTAAGTGGTTCCACTACTCTATGCTAAAAATCACTAAGGAATCGTCTAAAAAGTATGTCCCTTTTCTACCCATGATGGCTACATGGTTTATAGGGGCTGGGAGTTGTCTGAACTCTCCCCCATATCGGTGCTCAATACTACTCCCAAAATATAATACTAGCTCTTATGTTTAAAAACATACTTCTTTCTATGGTTTGAGATAATTGCTCAAAACTTAGCTCAAAGGATATCTTGAAAATCAAAGTTTCCCCTCTTGCTTTATTGTGAAAGCATTTACTCTTTTCTCAAAACTAGCTCAAAGTCACTTTGGAAATCTCAGTTTCCTTTCTTATATAAATGTGAAAACATTTTAAACTCGTTGGGAATACATAGTCCCCATATATTATTTGAAGAAATGAACTTCAATCTTTACTCTTTACTTGAAATTTACTCTTTACTCAACTCAAAACTCAAGTCTTAAAACAAAGTTGAAACGTTTGTAAAGGACTTTTGGAAGACTCTAAGAACTTCTCTTGACTTGACTCTTAACTTTCCTTGAATTTAATTATGGATTCAAGGATTGTGATTTGTGATAGGAAAGATCTCATGATGTTTAGGAGTGTTTTTAGACAGTTAAACATGAGAAAAGATCAAGAAATCACTGTCTGGAAACAAATCCATGACGTGGAGATGCATTTCATTATTTGGTAGCGAAATAACTTTTGAGGCAGAATGGTCCGTGACATGGAGAAAGATTCTGTGAAATGAAGGGGCAAGTTCGTGACGCGAACTGGGACGCCAAATTTGCCCTACTTTCTCCTTCTTCATTTTCTAACCCCAATTCGCCTAAACTTGGTTCTTTTTCTCAAATTCTCTTTAGATTCAGATACCCAACACGTGTACACAAGAATCTAAATCAAAACAACTCTAAAAATTGACCTTAAACTCTCAAGAACTCCTCAATCTCATCCCAAATTCAAGAACGAAAGCAATTCAAGAATACAACTCAAGAACATCAAAGTCACAATCTTTTAGGATGAAAATCATACTTAAATAAACATGTTTGGCACGTGGGTTAATGAACCCAATGCTATGTGAACAAACATACCTCGTAGGGATCACCCCTTGACAAAATCCACAAGCCTAGCTTCAAGAACTTGACGATTCCTTGCCTCTTCTCCTCTTTTCTCCTCTTCTTTTCTCTTCTCTCAAAACCCTAACTTGTTTTTCAAAAGCGTAAACTGAATCCAATCAGTTTAGACCCCAACTTAATTACCAAAGAAGAAATTAATTAATAGGGTAGTGAAAAGACCAAAGTACCCTTCTAAAATCCGGTTTTGACTTTTCTTATCTAGACGGTCCAACTTCAAATGAGCATATCACGCTCATACGAACTCGGAATCACGCAAACTTGGCGGCGTTGGAAATATAATTCAAAGTCCTTTCCTATTCTATCTTGAAGAACACCTAAATCATCCTGATCTAGGAGCTATGATCGTTTGAAGTTCACCCAGCACTCATACTTAGCTTAATTTTGTCAGTCTTTCCAAATTTGATTATTTCCAAAAATGGTTTCTTTCTAATTCCAAGCATTTCTAGTAGCGGGGTGTTACAGCTACTGCCTACTTATGTGATTTGGATTGTCAGAATGTTTGCTTCAAAATAGTTATTACTATATAAACATAGCCCTTTTGTTTTACTTATTTACTATTTCTTAAAATTTCAATATTTTAAACGAAGAAAAGTTCATATGGCCTGTAATAATGCCAATTAAAGTTTGTATTAGTTTACTTTTTATTATTTATTTCATAACTAATTTATGTCAGGAATGATTATCAAGCTAAGAAGACTTCTAACTTCAAAATATATTATTATGTAAAGTTCTGAATTCTTTTTTTTAAAAAAAACTCACAACAAATCTGAAAATATGTGGATATATATGAATCATTTAAAATTTATCATTTACTAAATAAATTTTATTTTCAGTAATATGGAATAAACATTTTCATGTTGTTCCTACACTAAATTAAAATCTAATAACTATAAAAAAAAATGGGAACATTAATTAAAAGTCCTAGTTATTCATGTAAGTATAAAATTTATTAGAAATTCAGCTATTGCACATTAATTATTTAGTTATAACATTAGAAATTATCTTAGTTATTACTAATAATTGCAAATGTTATTCACACTCTTTTACATTCTTTAGTTATAATATTATGAATTCTCATAGTTATTACATTAATTATATCTATCTTTCATCTTTCCTTATGTTAACATTTGACGAATAACATATATAAGGCGGTATAATAATATGAAAAATTATTCTTCAAACCATCCTATGGGTTATCTACATCCCCTCCCATAGAGTGCCTCAAACGGTGTCATATCTATGTGTAACACCCCGACTTTTCAAAACGTCTAAATTTTACTCGTACCTTCGTGGAAAGACGAGGGTGGGTAATAAATTATGAATGATGTGGTATGTCAAATTTTAAGTGTTCAAGGGTTGTATCTCCATGTTTTGAAGTCAGGTAAGTGGCAAAATAAATGTTGGCAAAACTTATCGTAACTTCCTTTTTAAAGAGTTCTCTGAAATTTGGGTCAAATGTTTTGGATGTTTTCTCCCAATATATAAAGAGTTAGAAGGTCTATCACCCATTAAATCGAAGGCCCATGAGTCTAGTTTGCAACGCACAAAACCCCGTATCCAATCGACATCAGAGTAAAATGTTATGAGGGTTTTACTACGGACTGACGGGGCAGAATCCGGGTTGGATCCGGGTCGAGTCAAAAATATGGTATGTCGGCTTACTCAACGTTTTAAGCCATGAAAACATTTATTTTCACTTCCACACCAGAAAGAAAGCTTAAGAGAGGGTTCCAATGGAGTTCTTTCATGATGAAGGTTAGATTTTGATGATTTTTACCATTAAAAGTTGCCCCCGTGCCTAGAAATGTGATCTCTACACGTGGCAATCATTTTTCCCTTCTATTAGCTGCGTTTGGAGCTAGTTTTTGAAGATATAAATTTGTATTTATTCATGTTTCTTCAAGGTTTACACGTGGTTAACTAAGGTAATCATCTCGGGACTCTTTTATGATTGTCTTTATGAATTTCTACGGAAGTTTCGATAAGTTCGGGAAATATGGAAAATCTGCCAAATTATGATTAATTATGAATTGTTTATAGGTGCATACCAGCTGTGTAAATATAGTTTTTGTGAAGCTTAGGACATAAGGAACAACTTTCATGAAGGAACTACTGTCTTTTGAGCGTTCATTAGAAAGGTATGTTAAGGTTATTCCCTTCTTACGACATGTTTCCTTAAAGCTTAGGAACAATGTAATTGGGTTATTATCGTTGTTATACTTGTAGCCATTATTGTTGATTGTTGGTTGCTCGAGTGGATATAATCATCCCTTGTTGGGATTCTTATTCAGTTAGTGGTGTCCCTATGTTGGACACAACTTAGAGGTTATGTGTATAGGTTGCTTATAGCTAAATTGCTCGCTTTTAGCCTATTGATTTTTTATTGTTGTCAATGAGGCTATTGTGGTTAGCTGCAGGAATGTCATTTATGCCTCAAAGGGCTATTTCCTGCCTATGGGGTATATTGATGCCTAAAAGGACTATGAGTTGCCTACGGGGCTATATTTGTAACACCCCTCAAAATGAAGTAGGATAAAGTAGAGCCTCACATGGGTTTTATGCATTAATAACTTGTTAAAATAATGAAGAATAGCCTTGTAAGTCAGTTTTAAAGAGTTTGGAAGTCAAACAACAAGGGACGACCAAGACGTTCGGAAACTAGTCTTTTACGTGTTGGTGCGTTCAAGTATGTTGTTCATGTTTTTATGTGTTGTTCGGAGTCTAAAATCAGTGGAGGTGACCCTAGTGTCTTAATAAATGTCTTTAGGGTCAAAATGTTCAATTACGACGCCCCGGGACCACCCTAAGGGTCCCCGGGAGGACCCCAACCCTTGGCCAAGCAAGCTGCCAAGGAAGCTTGCAAGTTGTGCTTGAAGGGAGTGGCTCCGCGTCGCGGACCTGCTCCATCAAGGTCCAAAAAGTATCTCCGCGACGCGGAGACACAGCGGACTCTACTGTCTCGGATTTTAATTTCTAGAAACTTGCAGGAACACCTCCGCGTCGCGAACTTGTTTCCCGACGAAATCTGCGAAAATAGAACTCAAGTTTGACTTGTTTAAATGGTCCAACTAAGTGAGGGGTACTTTGGAGAATTATTATAAACGGTTATTATACCTATTTTTAGGGTATTTTAGTTTGTTAAAACCCCTAAACCTAGAATTAGACCCCATTCTTCAAATTAACCCTTCCCTCTCAAAAATAGATTCTCTCAAAACTCCATTGAAGACCTTGATGAAGCTCAAGCTAGAAGATGGGTTTTCAATTGATTTATTCTTCAATTTCATGGGTCTTCAATAATTAAGGTATGGTAACTCTTGATTCTTGAATAACCTCTCATTCAAGGAGTTCTATCAAAGATTTTCAAAAGTGATTCAAAGACCAAAATTCCCAATTTTCAATTTAACCATGGGTTCTTTGTCAAACGATTTTCTAAATCATTCTATTGATGAATTGATGTGGA
>JAJOOO010009907.1:0-53744 GCA_029582685.1 Solanum piurae | reverse complement strand
CTCGTTGCTTGTAAGGTAATAGACTTTCCCCTCACTTTGAATTTCGATTCATAGATTGAATATAGAAAGTCGGGAGTTAGGTCTTGACCTTGGGTAATTGCTAGATGAAATTGCATGATAAAACTGAAAATTACAATGCCCTTGGAACGATAGATAGTGATTGTGTAGCATTATTGTATGTGATCGTAATTCTATGTGTTAGTTTCGACTTAGGATTCCACAACTAGTCTAAATTATTTGGTGAAATGGTCAGTCGAAATCTTAAGAATGAAGAACTAGCTTAATTTAATGTTGTAAATGCATGATGAGATTGTGTTAATATTGAAAAATAAGGCCAAAAATGTATAATCTGAATGACTGATACCTGGCTCAGATGGCAGCCACGATACCTCGTCTACGAAACGTAGATACATCTACGGACCGTAGATGAGGTTCGTGAATGGATGCACATGAAAAATTCACCAATTGTGAAACCACGGATGTGGACTACGGTCCGTAGTTCCATCCACGGACCGTTCTGCACATCCGTGGTTTCCATCTGCGACTTATATTGATGGCCCCTATGATCCACGAAAGAGATCCACGGACCGTAGATCAGTCTACGGACCGTAGGTCTCCTCCGTGGATGACCACTGTAGCATCTGTCAGAAAACTTCTTTGGACTTAGTTGAGGGTCGTTAACAATTCTAAAAGTTTGTTTTGTTTGGCTTGGCACTAATATCGCTCCTGCAGGTATGATGGCACCCAAGAAGATAGTCACCTACTCAAAACGGGGCAAGTCAAAGTCTGTTGCCCCTAGTTTCCGGTTAATCGATGAGGACAAAGACACTGAAACAGATCCGGCATATATTCCTCTCAACACTAGGACTTCTCGCACTGCACCTCGGGGCACCAGAGGCACCCCCCGGAAGGTGCTTCCCGACGTAGTCACTGTCTCCCAGTCTGATGAGGAGCACACACTGATCGGATCACCAACTGGGGCTGCTTCCAGTTCAGAGGGGTCTATGTCCGGATCCGAGTCTACCCATTCTAAGTACCACTTTTAGGTCCTCATACTCATACTTCTTGATTTGTAGGCTAGTCCCTCTTTTAAAGACATTGGAACCCTAGGAGATACTTCTTTAAGCACATCTTAGTCCATTTTCTTTACTTTTGAACACTATGAAATACTTACTCAAGTATATCTAAGTTTATTAGGTTTGAACACTTGGAGATGCTTCTTTAAGCATGTCTTAATTCTTTATTAACTTGGAACACTTGGTGATACTTCTTCAAATATGTCTTAGTTCCATAATAATCTTGTACTAATTGGGGAAAATAACCTTAACCGACATAGGACCACATGAGCTCACATGATCCCCCTCCGATGTTACCCACACCGAGAAGGATTGGTTTACTTACCTAGGGTAGAACTGGTTTGTTAGCTTAGTTGGACCCACTAGCTAACTTTCCAACAAGGCACGTAGTTATGGGATACAAATATTCTACTAGGAAACCCGTACTCCACTTTGTGAGGGACTCCATCTCATGAGATATACTTTGGGAAACTCAGACTCCAGTTCGTGAGAGTTCCCATATTGGAAGCCGAACTCAACTAGGTAAAAGCTTCCATCTCATATTTATATCCACTCGGTGCTAGGCATACATCCCAAAAGATAACCTATTAGGTTCTTACTTAATTCATGACTCATGGAGGGATGTCCTTGACAACCGATCCATGTTTCTAGTGATTCTATCACTTTATACATTTCAACACTCTTAATTCAACATATTAGCTTTACTCTCAAAGCCCTAACAATCATAATTCATGACTAAAAGCCTTACTCTCAAAGCTTTACTTCTTACCAACATCATTCATACCTAGATTTCAAGGCATTCTAATCACATGCTTCATTACTAAGTGATTCTAGTCATCAATCATCACAAAGTTTCAACTTAAAGCTTTACTAGTCATGATCCTTCATATACACTATAATCTAATTCAATTCATCTCTACAAGCTTTTATTCATGAACAATTACTATACAAGTCATCAATTCTAGAAGATCATCTATAAATCCTCAATTTCACCTTTAATGGCATAAACCCACATGATTATAATTTCATCAATTAAACTAGGGTTAACCATTGAAAATATGTAATATCATCATGATATCATGAATCAATACTAAAACAACCATAAACAAGTACTATCCACTCAATTGGATTCATACTTAACACTACCCACAATATAGGAAGAAACCCTAGTTTGAATTGGGGGTTCATCTTCACAATTGGGGGAATCTAGGGGGCTCCATGGATGGAAGAATCCAAGGATGAATAAGCTATCATACCTTGATTATAAATCCCTCATAATGCGTTCAACAATGGTCGATTTTGACCTATATTTCTTCTCTTCTTCTTCTTCTTCTTCTTTTCTTCTAGAGAGAGAATTTCTTGGAGGGAATTGGATTGTTTGGTAAATTGCAAATAATTATTTAGATCAATGCATTTAGGGGTCTATTAGCTTTATATAAGTGGCCTAATTACTAATAAACCGACCCTACTTAATAACTAAATAATTCTAGAACCTTCCCTTAACTCCTAACTAAAACAACTTAAAACAAAACTACCCCAACCCACGGACCATGGGTGGGTCCATGGGCTGTGTTTATCATCCGTGGATGGGTTACTGGAGCTTAGGTTGGCTGGACTTGGCCCATCCCCCTCCCCCACGGGGAGTGGGTGGACCCATGGGGCATGGGTGGACCCACAAGGCGTGAGTCCCCATCGTGGGTCACTACCTTGGGGAGGATTTAGGGACTGTTTTAGGGTCCTCAAGGGCTCCTTTGGTTGGTTCTTGGGGACTTGTACCTTGATGTTTAACCCCTAAACCCCTCATCTAATTATGGGAAGTCATTTATACCAATCCAAGCCCCACATAAAGCTCTAGAACCCTTATGTAAGGGTCTAGTTAAGTCTATAAATTTCCAGAATGTTACAATACATCTATAGGAAAAGTCAATGGTCCTCTCACGGAACCCATACCCAAATTGTTAGTGTGCCGGATCGTGACACCCATTCCAAGTTAGTGTATCAGATCGTGACACCTGTTCCAAGTTGGTGTGTTGGATCGTGACACATGTTCCAATATGTATGTCGGTACATGACATTCGATCCCAGTTAGTGTGTCAGAACGTGACACCTGTTCAATTCAACATGCCACAATCACAATCACAAGGTACATTGTCATAATCATACAATCAAGTATTGATTCATGGCATACAATCATTCATTCATACTCATTTACGATTAGTGCGATAAATAGTGCAACATTCGCATACATACATGAATTATAATGAAGTAATTACTAACATACATCACACAAACATGAAATCACAACCATCACCTACCTCGAACAAAGCTTCAACCCTCCTATGAAACGTGATTCTTCCCTTTCCGGATTCTTTCCACTTGTTCTTGGTCTACAAATAATCAATATAATGCAAGGATCAATAAACGAGGCCTAATTACCCGGATTAGAATCAACATTATCAACCCTAGGCCAAACCCATGATCTTAAGGTGCAGCTAGGGCTTTTTCCCACCATCAATTCCTGTCCAAAAACCCTCCCCCAATAATTAATAACGAAGAATCTACGTTCTACGGATCGAAAATGGATTAGGAGAGTAAGAATCTTAACTTTTGCACCAAAAGCAGTGGAAAACTATCAAGAAATTTCTTGGGCTCGTCTCCTATCTCTTAAGAATGAAGTTTGTAGAATAATGATGTTTTTGGGATTTATTTCCGACGTAAGTCGCGTCTGTCCCACTGTGGCGGACCCTATCCCGCTACAGCGGCCCCGCCCTGGCGTCTTGCAAGGAAACAGAGAGTTGAATTAAAAGTTTCAAACTTCCATTTCACAACACACCTTCAATTCATTACACTCAGAAACTACCTGTTCACACTAAGATCAGTTTCGTGACTTCTACTCACCCGAATTAGATTCCGTAAAGTCGTACGGATTCCTTAACGTCTTATATATCTACTCGTTTGATCAAATTAATAATTAGATCTCTTTTTTTTAGCATATCTCCCTAGACCTTATTGACTCAAATTTTGTCCAAATCTAGACTAGGTTAGGAATTCTCTAGTTACTACGAAAAAGTTTTCTAACCCAATTTCTTTTCCCGATAGCTTTTCAATAACGACGGGAACAGGTCGTTACAATAGATACCAATTTACCCATCACTCATCCCCGAGTGAAAAACTAGTAAAAACGGGCTAAAGTAAGGGTAGAGTAGTACCTAAATTGATGAACAACTGAGGATACTTTTCTCGCATGTCCTTCTCGGTTTCCCAAGTAACTTCCTCAATCGGGCGATGCTTCCATTGAACTTTCACAGACTTAATCTCTTTGTTCCTCAGTTTCCGAACATCATGATCAAGAATTGCAATCGGTTCTTCCTCATATTAAAGGATTTTGTCTAACAAAACTCAGTCCCATTTTATGATGTAATCCCCGTCAACATGATATCTCTTCAACATGGACACATGGAATACCGAATGAACTCTCGATAGGTTAGGAGGTAAATCCAATCTATATGCTACTGGTCCTACATAGTCAAGAATTTCAAATGGTCCAACGTATCGAGGACTAAGCTTGCCCTTCTTGTTGAATCTCATCACTCCTTTCATGGGTGATACCTTAAGAAGAACCTTCTCACCAGTTTGAAATTCCATGTCTCCTACCTTATGGTCCTCATACTTTTTCTGTCTACTCTAGGCTGCTAAAAGCTTAGCCTGAATACTCCTCACTTTACCTTGAGCATCCTTCACTAAATCAACCCCCAAAGGTTTTACATCTCCAGCCTCAAACCATAATATGGGTGATCTACATCCTATCCCATAAAGCCCTTCAATTGGTGCCATATCAATGCTGGAGTGGTAACTATTATTGTAGGATAACTCACACAACGGTATGAACTTATCCCAATGACCTCCAAAGTCGATAACGCATGCCCTTAACATGTCCTCTAACACTTGAATAGTCCTCTCTGATTGTCCGTGCGTCTGTGGATGAAAGGTTGTGCTAAAGGTTAGTTGGGTACCCAACTCCTTATGCAATTTTCCCCAAAACATTGATTTGAACTACGTACCGCAATCTGAGATGATAGAAAGGGATACCCTGTGTAGCCTTACTATCTCTTTTACATACACCTTAGCCAATTGATGTGCATCATAATCTATTCTGACTGGAATAAAATGGGCCGACATAGTAATCTGTCAACCACTATCCAAATAGAATCATACTTTCCCGATGTCTTGGGAAGACCAACCACGAAATCCATCTCTATCCTTTCCCACTTCCATTCCAGAATTGGCATTCTATGAAGCAAACCTGCAGGCCTTTGATGCTCATATTTTACTTGTTGGCAATTTTGACACTTAGCCACAAACTTCGCTATATCTTTCTTCATGCGTGGCCCCTAATAAATTCACTTCAAACCTCGGTACATCTTGGTCACACCCGGATGAATGGAATACCTTGAACCATGGGATTCTTTTAATAAACTCTAAATCAAGTCGCCCACTCTAGGAACACAATTTTTTCCTTTAAAACTGAGCATGCCCCTGCATCAAGAACCATATCTTGTGACTTACCAATCACTGTCTTCTTTCTAAGATCAATCAAATTCTCATCCTCAAACTTGTTGGCCTTGATCTCCTCGATGAAGGTGGCCCTAACCTCAATGCTAGCTAACACCCCACCTTTTTTCCGGAATGCTCAACCGCATGAACTTAGATTCCAAGGCTTGGATTTCCTTAGCCAAAGGTCACTTGGAGACACTTAGGCAAGCTAAACAACATATACTCACCACTTTTTGGCTTAGTGCGTCTGTCACCACGTTAGCCTTAACCGGATGATACTGGTTGGTCACATCATGATCCTTGAGTAACTCCATCCAACTTCACTGTCTCAAATTCAGCTCCATTTGAGTGAATACATGTTGTAGATTGCGATGATTAGTAAACACCTCACACTTGACACCATAGAGGTAATGCCGCCAGATCTTAAGAGAAAACACTACCGCTGCCAACTATAAATCATGTGTCGGATAATTCCTCTCATGCACCTTCAACTACCACAATGAATAAGGTATGACATTTTTATCCTGCATCAACACATCATCACAACCTGAATGCGAAGCAACGCAATAGACAATAAAATATTTACCTTCCATTGGTAGTGCAAGAATAGGCATTGTGGTCAAAAGACTCTTGAAGTTTTAAAAGCTCTCCTCAAATTTTTCAGTTCATTTCAAAGGTACCTCCTTTTTGGTCAATTTTGTCAACTGCGTGGCGATAGAATCAAAGTTTTTCACAAACCAATGATAGTAGCTAGCAAGCCCCACAAAACTCCTAACTTCAGTCACAAAGCTCGGCAGAACCTAATTCTTAACTGCTTCAATGTTTTGGGCATCTACCATTACCCCTTCCTTTGAAACTACATTCCCCAAAAAGGCAATCGAAGTCAACCAAAATTCACACTTAGAAAATTTTGCATACAACTTTTGTTTTCCAAGAACACCCAGAACAATACGATGATGGTCGGCATGCTCTTTTGTACTTCTCGAATAAACCAAAATGTCATCAATAAACACTATCACAAACGAACCAAGAAAGGGTTTGAACACACACAATTCATCAAACTCATGAAAGCTGCAGGCGTATTTTGTCAACCCAAACGACATAACTAGAAACTCATAGTGCCTATAACGGGTCCTAAATGTCATTTTTGGTATATCCTCAGGCCTAATTTTTAACTGATGGTAACCAGACCTTAGATCAATCTTAGAGAAAATGGATAGACCCTGCAACTGGTAAAACATACCATCTATCCATTGCAGTGGGTACTTATTTCGAATGGTGACCCTATTCAATTGTCGCTAGTCTATGCACATTCTCATACTACCATTCTTTTTCTTAACAAACAAGACAGGGGCATCTCATGGGGAAGCACTAGGACAAATGAATCCTTTATCAAGAAGCTCTTGAATTTGAGCCTTAAGCTCTCTTAATTCCGCCAGAGCCGTGCGATAAGGAGGGATGGAAATGGGGTGGGTACCAGGTTCCAAGTCAATACAAAAATCTATATCTCTATCCGGAGGCATGCCAGGAAAATTAGTAGGAAACACTTCTCTAAATTCTGACACCACATGAATGAATTCAATAGAGGGAGACTCAACCTCAACATCCCAAATATGAGCCAAATAAGCCAAACAACCCTGCCCCACCAGTTTCTTAGCCCGAATAGAGGATATGATCTTAGCTGGCTTAGGCTTGTACACCCTTTCCCACTCTAATTTTTTTCTACTCGAAATTTCTAGAGTCAAAGACTTAGTGTTACAATTTAACATATTGTAAGAGAGGGACAACCAAGTCATGTCTAAGATTATATCAAAGTTAGTCATATCCAAAATAACCAGATCATCCCAAGTGTGAAAACCCATAAACATGATAGGACAAATACGATAGACATGGGTGACTATGTCAGACTATCCAACGGGGGTAGAAACATGGATGGGGGCATCAATTATATCACAAATCATATAAAATTCTAAGGCTAATTGCACGGACACATAAGGGTAAGTAGAACCCAGATCAAATAACACATTAGCCATCCGGTCACATACAAGAAGAGTACTGTGATCACTGCGTCAGAAGACTCTGCCTCGTTCTTGCCCGAAAAGGTGTAACACTGAGCACTGTCATCTTGACGGGTGACTTCCCTACCTAGTTGCTCCGTACCTCTACCTGCGTTACCATTTCCCCTACCTCCACGACCTTGTTGATTTTCTCCTCACCCACCTTATAGACGTCCTCGGCCATTTTTATCATTGCACACGGGTACCACTGCCCTAGTTTGTTGCTGCGTGGAATCTAACATGCGCGGGTGGGGACAATCTCTCCTCATATGCCCATGTTCTCCACAATTATAATAAGTGCGATCGAAAGATGATTTGCTGCCTGTCGATGGTACGGCTCCCTAGCTATCCTGAATCAAGTTCTGAGGTGGAGTTCCCGAGTAATTACTTGTAGAAACGAGCATAGTGGACTGAATTGATCGGGCTGCGAATGTCGGCCTCCCCGAACCTCTGGAGTAGGAACCCTGAAAGTTACCTGTGCTCTTAGCTTTCTTAGCAAACGTCTTAGCCTACCCATCGCGTCTTACTCCTTCCACATTCTTCACAAAATCCGTTACTTCATTAAAAAAATTCCCTGCAGAAGTCATGTGCACACACAATACACGTAACTTAGAATTCAGTCCCTTAACGAATAGACGGATCCTCTCTTTCTCAGTAGTCACCAATTGCGTAGCATATCTAGACAAATAATGGAACTTTGACTAATAAGCATCAACATACATACCACCTTGCTCCAAAGCCATGAATTCATCCTTCTTACGATCTCTCAAGGTTCGGGGCACATACTTCTCCAAGAACAGAGCATGTAACTCGGTCCAAGTGAGTGGGTGTAAAGTTGATGATCTGCATTCCACATAAGCTCTCCACCACTGCTTAACCTCACCTTAAAGCTAGAAAGTCACATACAAGAAGAGTAATGTGATCACTGCGTCAGAAGACTCTGCCTTGTTCTTGCCCGAAAAGGTGTAACACTAAGCACTGTCATCTTGACGGGAGACTTCCCTGCCTGGCTGCTCCGTACCTCTGCATGCGTTACCATTTCCCCTACCTCCACGGCCTTGCTGATTTTCTCCTCGCCCACCTTATAGATGTCCTCGACCATTTTTACCATTGTCCACGGGTACCACTGCCCTAGTCTGTTGCTGTGTGGAATCTAACATGCGCGTGTGGGGACCATATCTCCTCATATGCCCAGGTTCTCCACAATTATAACAAGTGCGATCGAAAGATGGCCTGCTGCCCGTCGATGGTACGGCTCCTTGGCTATCCTGAATGAAGTTCTGAGGTGGAGTTCCCGAGTAATTACTTGTAGAAATGAGCATAGCGGACTGAATTGGTCGGGCTGCAAGTGTCGGCCTCCCTGAACCTCTGGAGTAGGAACCTTAAAAGTTACCTGTGCTCTTAGCTTTCTTAGCAAACGTCTTAGCCTACCCATCGCGCCTTACTCCTTCCACATTCTTCACAAAATCCATTACCTCATTAAAAAATTTCCCTGCAGAAGTCATGTGCACACACAATACCTATAACTTAGAATTCAGTCCCTTAACGAATAAACGAATCCTCTCTTCTTCAGTAGTCACCAATTGCGTAGCATATCTAGACAAAGCATGGAACTTCAACTAATAAGCATCAACATACATACCATCTTGCTCCAAAGCCATGAATTCATCCTTCTTACGATCTCTCAAGGTCCGGGACACATACTTCTCCAAGAATAGAGCATGAAACTCGGTCCAAGTGAGTGGGTGTAAAGCTGATGATCTGCATTCCACATAAGCTCTCCACCACTGCTTAACCTCACCTTAAAGCTAGAAAGTCACAAACTCTACTCCATATTGATGGACAATACCCAACTTATGCAGCATCTCATAACAATCTAAGATAAACTCATATGTGTCCTCACTCTCAGAACTATGGAATACCAGAGATTTTAGTTTCAGAAACTTAATGAACATTTCGTATTCATTACCAATCATCACAGGACCAACAAAGGACGAAAGAAAGCATCAATACCTACAGTTCCACCCACCTTGGGGACATTAATAGCAATAGGGGTTTGGTGGGAGTTTGAGTTGCTTGCACTACGGGAAGAAATCCAGGACCAACCAATCCTTTAAAGAAAGACATAATCTGCTAAGCCAATACTGGGTCAAAAGGAGGAATACATGTAATCTCAGCATGTACCTCTTCTTCTTGTCCAATATCCTCGCATTCTCAACCTCAACAATGTCCTCTATCTCTTCATGATGCGAAAGAGGATTCTCATTTCTAGGAGAATTCTCAACCGCAGCTCCACCCCTAGCGGGTGCTACCCTTTCTCTGCCCCTGCACCTTGCTCTCCCTCTACCCCTGCCTCAACCGCGACCTCTCACTGTGAATTTCTCAGCTAGCTCGTTGACGGGAGTTGCGGGCTTGACACTATTTAACCTAGTGTTAATTATCTATGAACAAAAGAGTGAAGAATATTAGATACCACTTTGGATCACCAGATACCAATTGGAACCAAGTTATAGCACCGAAGAAGACAAAACAAAACAGAGAGATTTCCTAAAGTCCTATAGCCTCTCGAAGAAAAGTACAGACGACTCCGTACCATTCTGTAAGACTCTACTAGACTCGTTTTAGTACATCAAGATTAATGAACGTAGAGTTCTAATACCAACTTTGTCATGACTCAGATCATCGTGATTGGCACCCACCCTAACCCTCTGATGGGAGAACCGTTACTACAACCCAACTAACCAAATTAACAAAAACTAAAGAATTTAAAGATACGAAAGCAGGTTTAAATGTCTAAAGGAAACATAAGGAGTTCCCATAAACTTCGAAAGTCTAACAAAACATATGCAGAAATAATGCCTAGAACTTGAAAGTCAATGTACCAAAACATCTACTAACGACAAGTCTAATAAAATGGGTGCAACCCCAAAATAAACATAAGAATATCTAAAGTACTAGTCTAAGTCAGAATAGAAATGAACTAAACATAAAGAGAACTCATGGCAGCCTGGAAGAACTGGTTCACCCTTGAATTCGATCTCGATCACTGATCTCCTAAATGAGGTATGTCAGTAGTCGCCAGAAGATGCCCTTTACTCAACAAAGAAAGAGCAAGTGCAATATCAATACACAACCACAGTGTACTGGTAGGATCACACGGCTATTCCAATAAGTGAAGCATATACAATTAATCACAACATAATAAAACAGGCATGTACCGAACATATACAATAACGGTCATCATTTCAGGATCAATGTACAATTCCACATTCACATATAATACAACAATATGACAAGTCAATGGTCCTCTCACGGAACTCATACCCAAACTATTAGTGTATCGGATCGAGACACCCATTCAAAGTTAGTATGTTGAATCGTGACACCCGTTCCAATATGTTTGTCGGTACGTGAAATTCGATCCCAGTTAATCTGTCGAATGTGACACATGTTCCATTCAACATGCCACAATCACAATCACAAGGTACATTCTCATAATCATTCAATCAATTATTGATTCATGGCATATAATCATTTATTCATACTCATTTACGATTAGTGTGATCAATAGTCCAACATTTGCATACATACATGTATTATAATGAAGCAATTACTAACGTACATCCCACGAACATGAAATCACAACCATCACCTACCTTCAACAAAGCTTGAACCCTCCTAAGAAATTTGATTCTTCCCTTTCCACATTCTTTCCGCTTGTTCTTGGTTTACAAAAAATCAATATAATGTGAGGATCAATAAGCGAGGCTTAATTACCCAAATTAGAATCAACATTATCAACCCTAGGCCAAACCCATGATCTTAAGGTGCGCATCTAGGGCTTTTTCCCACCATCAATTGTAGTCCAAAAATCCTCCCCCAATAATAATAACCAAGAATCTAAGTTCTACTGATTGAAAATGGATTAGGGGAGTAAGAATCTTACCTTTTACACCAAAAGTAGTGGAAAACTGTCAAGAAATTACCTGGGGTCGTCGCATCTATCCCACTGTGGCGGACCCTATACCGCTACAGCGGCCCTGCCCTGGCGGTTTTCACGGAAACATAGAGTCGAATTAAAAGTTTCAAATCCCCATTTCACAACACACCTTCAACCCATGACACTCAAAAACTACCCATTCACGCTAAGATCAGTTTTGGGAGTTCTTCTCACCCGTATTCGATTCCGTAAAGTCATACGGGTTTCTTAATGTCTTAGAAATCTACCTATGTGATCAAATTCATTATTATATATCTTATTCGTTACCAGATATCCCTAGACCTTACTGACTATATTTCGTCCAAATCTGGACTAGGCTAGGAATTCTCAAGTTACTACGAAAAAGTTTTCTGACCCAATTTATTTTCGCGATAGCTTTTCTATAACGACAGAAATAGGTCGTTACAGATGAGGTTCAGAAAGAAGGGAAAAATTCTCCTTATATTCATTTGACCTTTTGAGATATTGAGTCGAGTGGGAGAGGTAGCCAATAAGTTGGCCTTCAACCTAGTTTGTCAGCAGTTCATCCTATCTTCCATGTGTCTATGCTTCAGAAGTATATTCCTGATGAATCTTATGTGCTTTCACTCGATTCTGTGGAGCTAGGTCCAGACTTGACATTTGAGGAGGAGCCTATAGCTATATTGGATAGGCAAATTCGAAAGCTTAGGACCACGGAGATTGCTTCAGTGAAGGTGCAGTGGAAGCACAGTTCAGTGGGAGAGGCAACTTGGGAGGCGAAGTCTGACATGCGTGCCAGATATCCTCAGCTTTTCAAAGCTTCAGGTACTTTTTTTGACTTTATGTGTAGTTAATGAAGATTAGAACTAGAGAAATAGTAGAAGAAGAAGAAGAAGAAGAAGAAATAAACGAGGAAGAAGAAGAAGAATCAATCTGTTAAAGAAGAATCTTATAACTGAGAGTTATAAGGTCTCTCACAATTCTCTTATTGATTCATTGAACAAATGAGTACAAGAATGGTTATATATATACACCACTTCTGGAACTAAGTTAGTTAGAGCTCCTAACTAACCTTTTGATAGGTAGTTATATAACCAACTAACTAACTTATACACTTCCTATTTTAAATATTGAACTAACTATTTTTGCTCACTAATCTTAACACTCCCCCTCAAGCTTGGAAGTGAAAATATGTTCTGAACTCCAAGCTTGGAACTGAGCAACTGATGTTGAATTTTAGTCAACCCTTTTGTAAGCATATCAGCTTGTTGTTCATGTGTAGGAGTGTACTTGGTACATATTATTCCTTGTACAATTTTTTCCCTTATGAAGTGGCAATCTATCTCAATGTGTTTTGTCCTCTCATGATACACAGGATTAGCAGCTAACAAGATGGCTGATTTACTGTCTGTGCAAACTTCTACATGTTTATGCACTTCAATCCCTAAGTCTTTTAACAGCCCCAGTATCCAGATGATTTCTGTTACAGTTGTAGCTATACTCATGTACTCAGCTTCTGTTGAGCTTCTAGAAACAGTAGATTGTTTCTTAGACTTCTATGACACCACTGAGTTACCAAACTTGATAAAATGCCCTGTTACAGACTTCCTTGTAAGAGGACAAGATGCCCAGTCAGCATCACAAAAAGCTGTGAGATTGGTATCTTGAATGCTGGATAATAATATCCCTTGACCTGGCTGACTTTTTATGTATCTAACAATCCTTAAAGCTGCTTCCATATGAGTCTTTTTAGGTTGTTGTAAGAACTGACTCAAAGTTTGCACTCCAAATGCAATATCAGGCCTTGTCATAGTGAGGTATAGTAGCTTTCCTATCAGTCTCTGATATAGACTTTGATCAACTGGAGGATATTCTTGTACATTCTCTGAATTGAAGTGATCATCATATTGTCTTGAGCTTAGCTTATTGTTATTGTCAATAGGAGTTACGGCTGGTTTTGCATTTCCCAGTCCTGTTTCAGAAATGAGTTCTAATGCATACTTCCTCTGATGCATCAGTATACCCTTACTTGATCTGGCAAATTCAATCCCCAGAAAAAACCTTAACTCTCCTAAGTCCTTCATCTTGAATGTTTGATTCAGTTTAGCTTTTGTTTCTTCAATGAGCTGAACACTACTTCCTGTAATTAGCATATCATCCACATATATGAGAACAAGCACTGAACCTGTTGATGTTTGCTTGATAAACAAAGAGTGATCATTTTCACTCTGCTTGAACTCAAACCTTAACAATGCCTCAGACAACTTTGTATTCCACTGTTTGGGAGCCTGTTTCAATCCATAGAGGGATTTAGTGAGTCTACACACTTTATTCTCCCCCTGACTCTCAAATCCCTGAGGTAATTGCATATAGATTTCATCAGGTAAATCTACTTGAAGAAATGCATTAAATACATCCATTTGATGTATCTGCCAATGTTGTTGTGCAGCAATAGCCACGACAGTCCTAACAGTCTTCATCTTTACAACAGGACTGAAGGTTTCTTGATAATCTATACCTTTTTTTTGGTTGTACCCCTTTGCCACAAACCTTGCCTTGAAATTTTCAACCTCTCCATTAGATTTGTACTTAACTTTGAATATCCATCTGCAACCTATAGGTGTTTTTCCATCAGGAAACTCAACTACTTCCCAAGTATGATTATCTTGCAGTGCCTTTATCTCAGCATTCATTGCCTCAGTCAACCTAGGATCAGATGCTGCCTCCTTGTAAGACTGTGGTTCTGTCACACTTGACATCTTTTCTAGATATGTCTGATAGGTAGGATTAATACTGTTGTATGACACATATTTATCCAAACTGTAAGGTCCTTCATGGATGTTTAGTGACACAAAATCTTTTAACCATAATGGAGGTTTGGTTCCTCTTCCTGATTTCCTCACTTCAGTTTGAGATATATGTTCTGCTTGTATATCCTCATATACATTTGTTTGTTGTAGGTTGGTAGAAGTCTCCACCTCCGCATTTTCAACTTGTTCTTGAGGCAGTATCTCAGCTTGAGAATTATGCTGTGAATGTGTTGCTATTGACACTTCGTTTAGATCATCAACTTCATGATTTATACCAGTGTATGTAAAAATAGGAACTGAATCCTTGGACCTAAGTTTGAATGGAAAAACATCTTCCTGAAACACTATATCCCTGTTGACAGAAAACACATTATTAGCTAGATCATATACCATATATCCTTTTCGATTCTCAGCATATCCCAGGAAAACACAAGCTGTAGACCTGGGCTTCAACTTGTCTGACTCATTTACTCTCTTAGAAAAACATAGGCATCCTAACACCTTTAACTGATGCAAATAAGGTTTCTTATTATACAGTTTTTCAAAAGGAGACATATCAACAATAACACTACTAGGCATCATGTTAATAATATAGACAGCAGCTTTAACACACAACCCCCAAAACATTATAGGAATATTTGCTTGAAATCTTATGGCTCTTGTTATCTCTAAGATGTGTCTGTTTTCTTTCAGCTATTCCATTTTGTTGGGGTGTGTAAGTACATGAAGTTTGATGTATTATGCCTAATTCTTTGAACAACTCAAAACAGTTTGTATTTACAAACTCAGTACCATTATCACTTCTTATAACCTTCACTTGCTTATTGAATTGAGTCTTTATGTAAGTCAAATAAGTTTTCAGCATTGTACACACATCAGACTTCATCCTTAACAGGAACACCCATGTCATTCTAGAGTAGTCATCCACAATAGTTAAAAAGTATTTGAAACCATCAAATGTAGGTTTTTTATAAGGACCCCACAAATCCATATGTAGCAAATCAAAAATACTCAAGCTGCTAGAAGTACTAACAGGAAATGACATTCTATCTTGTTTGGCACAAAGACATACAATACATTTACTTATAGACTTTGTAATATCCTCCAAACTAGTATTTAACAACTTCTTAAGCTTTGAACTAGAACTATGTCCAAGCCCTTTATGTAGTAACTGAATATCTATTTTCTCAGTCTTTCTATCACTGTTCTCAGAATGTCTTGCTGACAATACAACATCATCTTCTTTATCTATTTTGTTGGACAAAATGTACAACCCTCCATCCTCTCTACCAATCATCTTCACCTTTCCACTGAAGAGTTCCTGAAACAAACAAAAGTCAGGAAAAAAGGATGCAGAACAATTCAACTCCTTGGTTAGTTTAGCAACAGATAACAGATTAAATTTGAACAAAGGAATATAAAATACTCCTGACACTGTGTTCTTCCCATCTAGTGTGCTAGAACCTAAATGTGTTACCAAGGCTTTATCACCATTTGGAAGATGTACTTTCTTTGGATTTTCAACTTTAGATATAGACTGATTTTTTAAGAGACTCAGGTCAGCCACAACATGGTTTGTGGCTCCTGTATCTATTATCCATCCTGAACTGTGACTCTGACTTCTTGAAGAACAATTTGTACCTGCTGCATTTACACAATGTGAAACCTCTGACTTCTTGTCAAGGAATTGCAAGACCTGATTATATTGCTCCCTAGTCAATGTACAGGTTTCCAGCTGATTCTGATGTGGTAGTTTAACCTCTCCATCACACCTCAACTGTCCTCTTCCTGCAGCACTTGCATTTGACCTCACTCCATCACCAGACCTTGACCTCAACCCATCCTCAGATTCACCAGTTACATTATATGCAGAACTACTTACTCCCTTCTTTTTGAACTTAAAATCCTGCGAATATCCAATGATCTTGTAACAATTTTCCCTTGTATGTCCTTTAATTTTGCAGAAATCACACACAAGATTATATCCCTTCTTGAATCTATTTTTAGGTCCACTTGTCCTTGAGTACATAACAACATCAAAAGACCCTTGTAGACTCGTTGGACCAGTACCCAACACTCCTGCATTAGCTACAACAGACCTTTGACTTTCATCACTTAAGATCATAGAATAAGCTTGATTAACACTAGGTACTGGTTTCAGCATCAGAATTTGACTTCTTGCTTGCAGATATGAGTCATTCAACCCCATGAGAAACTGAAACAACTTCAAATTTTGATGATGCACACTATATTCCTTTGACCCTTCACAAGAACACCCTGGGATTGGAACTAGAGCTTCAAACTCTTCCCACAGTCCTTTGAGTTTAGAATAGTACATTGACACAGAACTGGTGCCTTGACTTAATGTTGCAATTTCTTTATGCAGATTAAATGTTCTTGACCCATCAACTGGTGGATAACATAATGACCCAAACACGAAAGGTCATTTTTGATAATTTTGAATAGTCATTTAACTATAATTAACTAATTTGCGGGTAATTTTTTTATTGTTAATAATAATGGGGTCAAGTCTAAATATTAAAATAGGTTAGTAGGAATTATTACTTTTAATACATAGGCAATTTAGAAAATAAAATATAGAGGAGCAGAAAGAAAACTAACATGTGGCGGCGTCAACGAACAAGTGCAGGTATTTGATTCTCATAAATGGAATTTTTTTTATTGTTACCTGCATGAGCACTCAATATATATATATATATATATATATATATATATATATTAATTTATATATGTGTGTGTGAATATTAGTTAATGATGGGTAGAAAGAGAAAGATGAATTGATTTAAAGTCATGAAATTGATTGATTTACCTACTAAAGATTATTAATTATTTTATAATTTCTTGGTTGCTGTAAAAATCTAATCATTCGCAATGATTTCCATGGAGATATGGTCCAATATACATTAGGAAATTAGGATGCAGAATAGTAGGTCTGCGAATTATTTTTCATAAACCGCCGATTCCAGTTTTAACATTTCTTTGTTATTGCTACATTATAATTGAGATTTTCATATTCTATAGTTGGATTGAAATGGAATAGAACATGTAGTATAGTTTTGTTAATTGGGTTGAAAACATAAAGAAAATAAATAAATGAAAAGGGTGAGAATTGATAAGTTGTTCAACGTGTTGGGGTTCTAGGAGACAATTTGTCACTCAATCATTGGCTAATCATATTGCCAATGATTGATACATTGGTAGTAAATTGCAATAAGAAAAAGGTTATTACTAACGCATTGCTCTTTTCTCTTTTCTTTCTGAATGCCGTAAGACTCATCACATTAATTATATAATTAACTTAGATTGATACATTAGCATATGTAATTAGATATGGAGTGTATTAGATTATATGAAAACTGTTAGGATTGTATTGTTGGGAGGAATTAAGACTTAACCCTAGGTTTGAAACTTATAAACTTGATTGTAAATTTGGGTGAGTTTTTGGGTCTAGGATAAACCTATGGTAATATGAGCGTTGTTAGTTTCGAAATCTTGTTGTGATTATGTACTTGAATAGATTGCATTGATTTGGAAGCTGAGCGAAAAGGGAAGGCTCAAGTCCCGGAGTGATTGTTCGATTATTTGAGGCAAGTAGATTTCTAAACCCTTGTTAAGTGCATAGAGTCGTGTATTTCCTTTTGGTATGTGTTGGGGAGTAATGGTACTTGGTGATGGGTTGACTTGTCCATATTGAATAATTTTAACAATGAAAAAGGGGTAATAAAAGTCAATGTGATTAATTCTTGGTGTGTAATGTGTTGAGAATTATTTGAAAGGCTTATTGATTCATTGTTGATGTTGTATCACGATTGTGTTGTTGTGAATTGTGCAATGTTACGAAAATGGTCATCTCCTCATTATTGTGAACATGTCATTTGCATTGTTTTAATACATGGTTGTAACAAGTGTTGTGTGAATTGAGAAGGAATAAGAAATTAAAGAGGATGTACCATTTCGAGGGACATGTCGCGCGTCGCGACGTATATTATATATAGAGGGACGTATACTATATTTTTGTAGGTTACGAGCCCGAATCTTCGTGAGACCTTCTATCCTTTTCTTTTCCTAGGCTTCCTGTGGAGATTTGTGAGGTAGTTGTTTGTCATCTCAGCGGACTTTCTTACTCATGTTTATGATTTTTTTTACTTCAAAGACAACGTCATTTGAGACTTGCATATTTTAGTTCAATTCTAGTAATTACATTAAAAGCTTGTGCACGTGACAACTATGTTTTGGGGATTTAGTTAAGTTGACTTGTTATTCGTATTAGTAATTGTTATTGGACTTTTATTTTTATTTTATTTCCACACTTTATCTAAATGGTTGACTTTTAGGTTGACTTTTCTTGGTGGGATAAGACGAGTGCCATCATATCCATTTTTGGGTTGTGACATTTTTTCCATTGTTTTCTCAGGATGTTCTATTTAACTCATGGTTCATGTTAAATATTTTGCAAACATAGTATTTTAAGACTTTCTTAAATGTTCAATTGTCCACCTATTTAAGTTTCCGCATATTATTTAATTTCATGTAAGTCATGTAGCGAGGCCAAGGGTTTGCTTGGGGATCTGAACTGGTTCTCGAGTTTCAGACATGCCAGGGTGTAGGCTCGGGGAGTGACATCTGAAATGTCTTTGTTGTATTTTGAGATTTGTGTCTTGTGTTCTTATATTGTAAATCTACTCCTAAGCTATAAAAGATAGTAGATCGGTTGCTTGTATAAGTCTTTAGGTCGAGTCGTATTAACTAGAATTAGTTAGTCGAATTATCTATGTTTTAGTCAAGTCTCCTTACATCATTGTTTTGATGTTCTCCTGGGTAGAGTTGCCTAGGACTGTCAACTACAGTTAGTTGATGTGTGGTGCATTAGAGTCGCTGCAAGTTTATGTTCCTATCTTTGAGATATGTAGTTGGTGGCTAGAATTAGCCTTGTTGGGTGCTTGAAGTCTAGATCAACTTGAGTTAGTTGGTTTAGTGGGCAATAGAGTTACTACTTAGTTTTCATTGTAGTAGAGTTGCTATAGTAAGGGGGAAAGGATTAAGAGTTTAGTTCCTAGGTGACAAGAGTTTGTAACCTGAAGGTTTGCTCAGTTTGAGTGAAATGGAGTTTTGGGTTGAAATCTTTTGAGTACAGGGTGTGGTTTTCACCTCCCTTGGGCAAGTGGGTTTCCACGTATAATCCTTGTGCTTGATTGACTTTAAAGTATTTATTTTTTGGACTATTATCCTGTCAGGGGACCTGGTCCAGTGATCAATAGTGGACGCATACATTCTAACAGTTTTGACTTGACACATAGTTTAATTAAAATAAAGAAGAATTGAATATTTTGGTCCGAAATTGTCAAATGTACCAAAATGTCATTTAATATTTTGGTCATGAACATGCCATGTGGAAAGTTTGAATTAAGGAGTTGTTAAAAAGGAAAATGATGATTCTTTTTTAAATAGACTAAAAAGATAAATAAGTCAAACAAATTGAAACAAAAGAAATGGGGAGAAGGCACCTAACTAGAATTATCTGAAAAGTAAATACACCAAATAGCGAAGAAAGATACGTGCAAAACAATGCAATGGCCAATTTTCCAACCAGTAAACACCTACTCGCAATGGCATATTATGAGTGATAATATATAGAATATAACAATTAATTATGGTTTTTGATTGTTCAAAAATATCATCTATTGTGTGCGGATCTTCTAATTACAAATAATGTTCTATGCTCACCATTGATCGATTTGAGCTTGTAATTTTTCCTCTTCAAATTACATATAATACATTACACACTTATTATAATTTTTTAAAAATATTTATACTAATTAGCACAAAATGTATGTGCAACACAAGTGTTCGCAAACTAATTTATTACTAAAGCTCACAAATATCCCTATAAACAAATGCAAAAACAATCACAAAAGTTATGTAAGGAATTAGTTAAGCAAAGGATGATTCAATCCTTTTACTTAGGGCATTTTTGATATTACACCTACTTAGCCTAGAGTCGATTACTACTATATAATAAGAGAATCAATGTATCAGTGCAAGTAACCTTTATGAGCTAATAATATCTTCTTAATTTACCCTAAATGCAATTTCCTCCATTGATTCATGCCAATATAGTAGATTTTGTTAAGCAAAGCCAATATATGGTCATTAAAATAAAATCAAAATATTGATCAATCCTTGCGATTCAAGGCTTCATTTTAGTTTTTCATTGATGGTCTATTTTTCTCCACTCTACAAAATTAAAATTGTCAAATCTCATAAAACATTATCAAAATCATTGAGATTTATCTTATTTTTTTCCTTCAAATATTTCATGATGTTATGACGGAGCCAAAAAATTCATGAAGAATGTTCAAGCATTGCATAAGCAATTTTTTTTTTTGATAAAGGGGTGTGCTGCAAATTTTAAAATCGAACTACCTAATATTAGTAATTATTTTTTATGAATAAATGTATCAAAAATTTAAAAATCAAACTACATAATATTTATTTTTAATGTTTGTGTTATATTTAATATAAAGTAAAGGAACAAAGCAGAGAGAGAGAGATAAAGAGAGAGATAAAGAGAGAGAGAGAGAGAGAGAGAAGAGAGAGAGATAATTCACCTAAAAATAAAATTATTTTTACGTTTCAAGCTTTCACCGACCTTTGGTTACGACAAGTCGACAACAACAAGAATGACACATGAAAAATGAGAGTAGAATCAAACAAGGTCTTTTTTGTTATCTTTTAGTAGCATTGTAGAATAATTTTTAGAAATTTTCTTATTTCGTTAAATCAAGCAATTATGTTTAAGTTTTATTATAATATTTAATGAAAGGAAATGAAAAGTCAAAATCAAATTCATTGACAATCTAATTGGCTACTAAACGTTCAATTTTCTTTGCTTAGATTTTGAGTTGTAGGTTACTAATAAAGAATTATTTTGATAAATAATAATTGAATAATTTTTAAAAAAAATCAACTATTATTTGGAAAGTAATTTAATTATCCTTAGAAAATTAAAGGATGAAGTGAACAAGTTATTCTTCTTAATATGCAATAAAACCAGAGAACTTTTAAAGTTAATAAAAAGTTGCTACAACCAATAGGTAGCAGGGATTCGAGAACCTAAGCCCACAAAGAGCTTGGGCGTTACTCGAGAGCCTTAAACCATTGGGCCACACAAACTCATTATTTCAAGGGTGTTCAAAGCATGCCGATAACAATTTTAAGTAGAAATATATCTAAATATAGAGATATAATTTTTTGATGAAGGGTGTCTGCTTGACCACCCTCAGCATACTGTAGCTCCTTTGTCATGTTGATTTCTTTGATTTTTTAAATTATATAAATTTGTAATTTCTATAAGTTCTTTTTAGGGTTTTGAAAAGTGAAATATTTGAAGGTCAGTCAAAGTCAAATCTAAACCATTTGAATTCTATGTTGAATTGATCTCTAAGTATATGAAAACGGATATTTAAGCAAATCCACATCCGCATATAGTAAATTTTAAGGTAAGAGAAATCATTAAGTGTCAATGAACAAATATCCAATATAGAGCAACAATTAATGTCCATTGTAAGTCTCCAAGTCGTGTGTGTGAAAAACGCCATTGATGTACTGTTTATGGGGGGAAATGAGGTTAATCCTGATACTCCATTAATCGAAGGTGAGATTCTACCATTAAATTCATTTTGCTAATTTGATAAAGTATAATTGATTATATAAATTATATATTATTATAATTATGTTTTTTGTGAATTCGGTAATTCTCATTATATTGTTAGAACCTACCTATTCCCTTTTTGTTTTCTTTAAATTATGTTTTTGATATATATTTTTATTTATCATTGCATAAATCATGATGTAATTACTTTTTCTCTTTATTTGGACATCTTAAAAAAATGGCTATATATATATATATAATTAATATAAAATTTGTAAATACTGAAATAATTCTTCCTAGAAAAATGGTCTAACATATTTTTGTATTAGAATTCAAGTTTTTATTAGTCTTTTTTTTTATATTCGGCATTCAATTTGAGCTTGTATTTTTTTTATTTTAAATTTGATGTAACACATCACACACTTGTTATAGTATTTTAAAAATATTACACTAATTAGCACATAATACATGTGCAACACAAGTGTTTAAAAACTAATTTATTACAAAAAAAAACCCATAAGTAAGCCTTTAAACTTATGCAAAAACAATCCCAAAAGTTAAATAGAATTAGTTTGGTCCTGCCATATAGTAGATTTTTGTCAACTTTCAAAGGCAATAGATTGTTATTAAAATAAAATCAGAAGAGTGATCACTTCTTGCAATTCAGGGTTTTAGTTTAGTTTTTTCTTTGTTGATCTATTCTTCTCCAGTCTCCACTCTACAAAACTAAAATTGTCAAAGCTCATAATCATTATCAAAGTCTTTGATATGTGACAAATGGGTGCATTGATGTAACGATCCATCCTATTAGTGATATTGTCCGCTACGGGTCTAGGCCAGCATGACTTTAAAAGACGTCACTAGTTGGTAAGACCTGCTTACATATATACCCACCATCTCTTCTGTATTTTTACTGATGTGATACTTCTAATATTAAGATGGGATGTCACATACATCCCTCTATGGACTCAGCATCCTTGCTGAACTCTCGCCCACATTAACAAGGCTGATACAAGAGACTCTCATACATTGTAATGACCCAGCCCACTAGTGATATTCTCCGCTTTGGATCTAGGCTCGTACAACTTTAAAACTCATCACTAGTTGGTAAGGTCTGCTTACTTATATATCCAACATATCTCCTGTATTTTTACCGATGTAGGACTTCTAATCTTAAGCTGAGATGTCACAATTGAATATTTTAAAATAGAACTACGTAATATTAATAATTTTTTTTTGTTAATAAATGTACCAAAAAATTTAAAATCAAGCTGCATAATATTTAACTTTAATGTTTGTGTTTAATTTAATATAAAGTTGGGAATCTTAGTAGCTCAGTTGGTTTACTACCTGAATTCTCACCTTGTTGGTGAGGGTTCGATTCCTTACATTGTAATTTTCTCCCCATTTCCTCTTCCTCTACCCCCAATATTTTTTTTAAAACTAAAACTTAATATGAAGTAAACGAAGAAAGAAATGAGAGGAGGGGGGGAGCGAGGAGAAAATTCAGCTCAGAATAAAATTATTTTTAAGTTTCAAGCTTTTACCGACCGTTGGTCACGACAATAATAAGAACAAGCCAAGAAAAATTGATGCGTAATCGAATCGAATCTTTTTTGTTCGCTTTTAGCAGCATTGTAGAATCTTTAGAATTAGCTTAATAACTTTAAATTAAATAATTATTTTTATGCTTTATTTTAAATTTTCATGAAAACTCATAGTCAAATTCATTGAAAATCTATCACGACCCACAGTAAACTGTAGGTGTAACATGGCGTTTAGGACCCCGGGATGCCCTACACAATCCACTTAGCATACATCATACAAGTTAATAGAAATTAAAGAATTAAAAAGGCAGTTTTATATCTTAAAGAGTTTGAAAAGAGAGAAAGTGTAACATAAGTCTCAAAGCCATCTAGTACATCATAAAAAAAATGATTTGGACGTAACCCATACATCAGATAGAAGTCTTAAACAAAAATTACATAAAGCAATAAAAGAGTCTCGGTCTTCGGAACATGAGAACTCATCGATATTCAAAAATCCCAAAAGGATCAACCAGCCACGAGTGTGTGGAATAGGAGTGTCAGACTCTACGTTAGTGATACAATGTGTAAGATCTATGAAATAATGCTAAAAGGGACTTTACATGGCATGCAATTACCAAGATAAATCGTAAAATAGCATGTTAGAAAACATAAGAATAATTATGATCAGTGCAAGCTAAACATGTTTGAAACACATTTGAGATACTTTCAGAAAGTAACCTTAGTTTGTTATTGTGAGAAATTTCCATTAACCGACATAGACCATGTGATCTATAACATGGAATCCGGTGTCTATCTCACACCGAAAAGAGATATCCTTACTTGCCAAGGTAAGAACCATTAACTTGAGCTAAAGTGGATCCACTAGCTAATGTCTATCTAAAACAAATCTATGGTGGCACATAGTCATGGGACATGGATAATCGTCGCTAGTCCACTCGGTGCTAAGCATAAATACCACGGATCAGTCATTAATCATACTCATCTTATTATCCATGGAAAGACACAATTAAGTAGTCAATTCAAGCTAGAGTTTATTTAGAATATCTCTTAAATCTTAAATCAAATTTAATTGAGAAAACCTATCAACCTATGAATTCTTCATGTGAGAATAACATTTCACAACAACAACATATTTGCTTTACTCTCAAAGCAACCTTAAATCATTCATATAAATTCCATAGTAAGAACATGCATATCTTCATAAATTTATAATTCATAGTTCATAAACATAATCATGTCATCATAGTTTAAAATTCACGGGGTATGCATGAGTTCATATGAATTTAACTCCAAAACATGCAATTTCCTCAATTCATGCATAAATATATAGAAAACAATCAATTTGATCAACATTGCAAAGAACCCATGAACATTGAATAAAATCCTAACTTTGATTGGGTAATCTAGCTTTATAAAATTGGAGAATTTAAGAATCCTATGGAAGAAAGGACTCCATAGGTGAATACTAACATACCTTGATGTTAAAACCCCAAGAAAGATGGTGAATTGGAGACTTGTTTGGAACCCTAACTCTTCTTCTTCTTCTTCTTCTTCCTTAGACTTGAGAGAATTTGGGAGGATGAATTTTGTCAAGTTTTGGGAATTTAGGAGAATGAGTTCAAATGGGTAAATTGGGGGCTTAAAAGCTTTAGATAGGGCTTAGGGTAGAAGACAAAACAACATATTATTGGGTCAAAACAATTAAGAAAACACCAAAAAGCCCCTTCAAAATAACTGTCGGGCCCCAACTATAGTTTGACCTACGGTCTGTAGGTCCTTCTACAGATCGTACAGGTCTATTATAGATAGGTTACTGAACTTCAAATGTTAAATCAGTTTTTCCGGAAACCTATGTACGACTCGTTGGTCTTCCTATCAACCGTACATACCATCCATAGAATCCAACTTTGACTCTAAAAATTTCACTAAGTCTGCAACTTATCTACAAGACCTATCTACTACTCGTACAAAGGTTGACAGACCATTTTGGTGAACCGTAAAGAGGGTACTAGAACATGACTTTTGAGAAAATTATTTTCCCACTACCTATGGTTACTATCGACGACCCGTAGGAACTTCTACGATCCGTAGATGAGACTCATAGAAACATGCACCAACCCAAAAAATGCATTTTCCTTCTTTTCCAAATCTGAGGTGTTACAAAATCTTAGCTACTAAACTTTCATTTTATTTTCTTAGATTTTTAAGTTTTAGGTTTCTAATTAAGAGTTATTTTGATAAAGGATATTTGAATATTTTAAAAAAATTTATTAACTGTTATCTAGAAAGTAATTTAATTATATTTAGACAATTAATGGATGAAGTCAACAATGTATTCTTCTTAATAAGCAATAAAATAGGAGTTCTTTTATAAATAATAAAAACGTGTTGTCACCAATAGCTGCAAAAATTCAAAACAACACATGTTGACACCAAAATTTGGTCTGATATTTCTAAAGTTAATAATTTTTAAGTATTTTTTAAAAATAGTTCAATATACACGTTTTGCCATTTTAATGCAAATTATTGATAATTATCCTTATTCTCAAAGCATTAGGATTTTTATCGGTTAATCCTGTTTATATTATTTTGCCACAGTCGGTTGACTACGTTCAAATATTTGTCATTTTTTATAATATCATTATTTTTGTTAAATTGTATTTTTTACATGTCATTCATTACGTTCATTACATTTTTCATATTCATTTTCTCTGTTACATTTGTTAATATTTATTTTGATATTTTGCACAGTCCAGAAATTCATTCTGATATAGATATTTTTCATACACAGATATTTTATTGAATGGTGATTTTGTCCCACCATTTTAAAATAGTGGTATTGTAGTTTTCAACTACCTATATAAAGAATAGTTTGCCTATTAGGTTAGGGGTGGTGGATAAAATTTAGGGGTATTTTCAGATTTTTAGTGTTTAAGAGATTCTTTTATTGTTCATTATTTTTCCGGTAACTAATTCACCGGAGCTCCGCCAGAATCCGGCGAGTCCACCACAAAAACCCCGTTTGTGTTTTCTCCCATTTTTTCCGGCAAACAAAGACGCCCGTTTTCTCCCATTTTCTCCAGCAAACACCCTGCTTGTTTTCTCCCATTTTCTCCTCCCTTTTCCGGCTGTCCAACAATTCTTTCCAGAGAACATCAAGCTCCCAGCCAACCAAACGACCCCATTCTCCCTTCTTCTCCAACCCAAACCACCTCCATTCCTTACCTTTTCCGGTGAAAAACAACCAGTAAACTAGACCCAAACCCCCATTCATTTTCTCTTCTTTCCAGCGATAACAACCCCGACCAGACCCACCTTTTTCCAGCATCCAACAGCATGAAGCAATGACCAAAAACAACCAGAAACCAACTCCGTTCTCCATTTTTTCCAGCTGGCTCCAAGCCGAAACAACACTTCTGCGACCAACAGCTCGTACAAGACTCATTCCCCTTCACCTTTCACGTTTTCCGCTTTTTTTACAGGTATTTTGTCTCAAAGTCGGTGAGCTCGGAAGGAAACACTAGTTCCCACCACGACGCCGTTGCCGCTCCAAGCAAACACCAAACCATCCACCACCGAGCTTCACTAGCGAGCTCTGACCTCTAGCCGCCGGAGGAAATAAACAGTGGACTTCAACTCAAAGACTAGATCTACTCGCCATTGATTCCTGATGGCTTCAACGTTCATATTGAATTATTGCTCGTGCTCCTTTAGCATTTATGTGAGTTTCTCCCTTTATTATTATTATAAGAAATTTTATATTTTGTTTGGTGTTGTACATTTTTTTTCTCTCAATTTGGTATTGTGATAGTTGATTGAATTTTATTATTATTATTATTTTAGTGAAATTCTTTTATGTTAAGATTTTGAATTATTATTGGTCCAGATGAAATTTATTTTTGTTATAAGTTCAGCTAATTGTTTGCTAAGTGTTATTATTGTTGCTTTGTGCCGTTACTGTTATGGCTCATTGAATTCTTTGTTATTAGTTTTGTTGTTATTATTAATATTATTATATTAATCTTGTTATTTTTGTTATTTGGTATTGGCAGAAAGTATTTGATTTTGATGAACTTTTGAACTTTCCAAAGTAGATATTTGTTCAGTTTATTGTTATTTACTTCGTTTTAATTTCATTATCCTTGACTGTTGCTTTATTTTACTCTACATATTTTCTCCTTTTTTTTATTTAGATTAATTTAATGTGTTTTCTTTGTCCATTTTTTCTAGCAAGTTATATTGTCAATGTTTATGATTTTTCTTTTTATACTATTTTATAATAGTCTATTCTTTGTTAGTTCCATAAGATTGTGTATTTACCATGTTAAATTGGCCAATGAGAAAATCTCTCCGTCGGTTTTGGAGGTCTCCCCATTTTAAAAGACCGAAATTTAGTTTATGTTTGTAGTTTTTATATTTTAAAATTGGCCGATGAAGAAATTACCATCGATTTCCAAGGTCTCCCATGTTAATAAGATGTGTTTTTACTTTTAAGTTTTCTTTGATTCATTTATTTTTATTCATGTTTATTTATTACTAATACTTTTACTAAGTGTCTTTACAGGTACACAGAGTTGCTTCCCATTGAAGCTATTCGAATGAAGGTCGAATTATATTTTTTATTTATTATTTTGTATATATCGACGTTAGGCAATCTTTAGGTCGTTTCTTATATTATTGTTTCATTTATTACTTATGTATATCACTTCCTTATTCTACTTGTATATTTGTTTTTATCTCCTCCTCCATTTGAAAAAAATGAATTCCGTTGGGACCCAGAGTTGTGGATTCCGAAGGATGCCAAACACCTTCCCTTCGGAATAACTTGAACTCCTTACCTAGAATCTATTGGTTTCGTAGATATTTCTTTTAATTTAATTTGTTAATTAGTTTACTAGTTTTCCTAAAAATTAGGTGGCGACTCCCTTTAAATCCATTTCACCTTTTTAAAAATTCTTTCAACTTTCTTTTAAAAATTGAATTACTATTTTTTTAGCGGGTCACCGCGACGTTGCTCCCACTCAAAGGGCGTCAACAGAATGACGACTCCACTGGGGATATAGAGGTTCTAATCATTATGAGTTCATTTTTTCAAATTGATGAGACTATTCTTTTATTGTGTTATTCATTATATCTTGTATATTTTGTTGATTATCTGCATATTGTACCCATTATTTGTTCATTATTTGTTGTACATTGTTGTTGCATTCATAGCATTTTTTAATATATGTATAGTATATTAAAGAACGATTTCTGCTAAATCGCAGTCGGGCTTTTTTATATTCAACCATTTTCCAGAATGATTGGCAATTTATTGGTTCGTCATGCGTCCAATGGTTGTCGTGAGTTCCAGCCTAAGTTGTCCGCTTGGGTTCCCGGTCTTTCAAAAGCCACTCTTGGTCACCTAGTTTTAGAACATTCATAATATCAGTCCATTCTCCATTCAAGTTACAATTTGTTGGAACTACATTTGACCTGATTCCTGCTTCAACAGGATACGTAGGCGCCACAATGGCTCGGTCATATTCCTCGTAAGATTTCCATTATTTCAAAATGAAAACTGGGGAAATTTTTTTGAGGAGGTCTCCAAATTTTTTACAATGGAGATAGTTGTTTCAAAATTAAATACCGGATGTTGTTGAAGCTGAAACAGGGGCAAAAATTTTAAGGAATGCCCTCAAAAATTTCACCAAGGTTGTACTTAGACTCCAGACTTATCAGGCATCACTCCAAGTTGGTTTGTACCTTTTGCATTAATTTTTTGTACACGATGTTAAATTTATTATAAATCTTTGATTTTATTTATCTTACCTTCCATTAGAAATATTCTTTTATTTGATATTTTTAAAGTTGGATCATCCGCCTTTCAAAGAGACACGTTGGGTTGTCACCTCGTTCAAAGTGACATGTTATATTCAAATTGGGTCGTCCTCCACATGAGCGCCTAAAAGCGGGGGCTAAGACTGGGTAGGAAGGTTGTCGTCGGCCTCATCATTAACCTCTCCTTCATCATCTTCCTCAGCCGCTGCTCTACTATTGCTGGCCCTGTCAGCCTTTCTTCTCTTTCTTCCCTGGGTGGAGGGCTTCCTGATCAAAAGAGGATGAAAAAGGGGATCCATATGAAGTACCTCATCAGTGTCCAAGAGTGACACCCCCGTCCTCTTGCACATCGTTGTCACTAGCCTGGGTAGGAAGAAAGCCTTCTTGTTTCCTCTGTAGAAGATCTTCCACTCAGACACGATCTGTGCCCCCACGTTTAGCCCAATCCCTTGCACAGAAAAAGGCACCACTAGAGCCCAAGGGAAGGCCACATCGGTGTAGTTGCGCGATGGGTGAATCCTCCTAGAAACCATGTGTATCCACCTTTTGGCATCTGGTGACAAGTGAGTACTAATGATGCCCTCCGTAGTATCCCAGTAGACCTGATCCTGGCGTGTGGCCTCAACCAGTGTGCCCCGCAGCCAACCCAAATCCATCTCCCTCAGTTGGGTCTCGTACTCTGAGTTGGAGACCTCCAGCACGTTAGGACGCCATAGAATTAGTTAATCCCAGGCTAAGGGAAAAAGAAAAGTTCTGTTTGAAGTGGCAAGAGGCCATTTTTCTGCAAGATCCCACCAAAGCGGCCACGATCCCGCCACAGCAGAATGAATGAGGCTGCCACAACGGGATGGTGTCCGCCACAGCGGGATAGAGGTCGACAGAGCGACCTTCATCTAGGACAAACATCAGGGCGCGATCATGGCACCCCTTCGCCAAAACCTCACTTTAACAAAATTTTCACCAGATCAGTATCCCTAGTAACTTAATATGCAAAGAACCTAGCAATTCAACCCCTAAATGGTGCCCTAATCAAATTTTTACACTGAGAAACTATTCAACTTCCCCCACCCATTTTGGAACTATTTCAGCTTTATTGTCGTGAAATCCTTTAGCTCAGAACATTGTGAAGACATTGTGAACGTAAGAGAAGTCTCAATGCTACATTTTACTTATTGAATCAAGCAACCAAAGTAAACATTTTGAAAATACCCTAAGGCCATTCTACCCAAATGATTCCTTTCATGCAATGGTTGTTAAGAAAGTATTGAAGTAAATAGAGTAGGGAGTAAGAACATTACCTTGAGATTGACGTTCGGAGCAAAGCAATTGAGAGAGTTTTGGACTTTTGGAAGTGAGTATGGGGAGAAATGGGGAAACCATTCCCTTTTTCTCCTTCTAAATTATTTCCAACTTCCCGCCAAGGTAGAAAGGGTCCCGTCATAGCAGCCCCACCTCAGCGGGAAACCTACCGCTATGGTGGGGTCAAGCTTAATAAATTAGCGCATCTCTTTTCCTCTGTGGGTTGCCTCATTCTCTAGCCGGTTCCCTGGATAAAGATCCTTTCATGCCTAGACCTTAGGAGCTGCTATCTCTCATCATTCCATGACGGGCCAATCTGTTAGTTTCAAAGTAATCCAAATGAATTATGCATACTCCTCCACTTGTCGTTCGGGGATGAACAAGGGATAAATTGCTATCTATTGTAACAACCCAAACCGTCATTAATGAAGAAGGGAAAAATGTCTTAAGCAGCTGGGCCCCACTGTCCCGCCATAGCAGGGTGATGTCGCTATAGTGGTGGCGCTCCAGCGGGATAGGAGCGCCAGAGCTGGTTGGACGGGGGGAAGAACTTAATGACGTAAATACTTATTTTCTCCTTTTCCCCTAAGTGTCAAAAAGAGGCGAGGATCACCTCATAAACCCTCAAAAGGCTGCTCTAGGCTTGGGAAGGAAGGATAAATAGATTTCTAGTGCAAGGTGGACGACCACTCGCGGATTCCAGACCAAAATCCACCGTCTCGTTGTTCGGAAGGCAGGATTTAAGCTACAAACCCTCTACAGCTGCTTGGCGCCCAGGTAGGCTAGGTTTACTCAATTGAATAGTCGTAAATTCATGCTCACTCTGTAATATAATGCTAATTGATGGTAGAATTCATGTGTATGCCTTCGGTCAAGGAAAAAGGGATGGTTGTACATGTGCGTACCATGGGGAAAAAGCTTCATCTTATGGGTTATGGGTTAGATGAGGGTTCAACTTTTTGTTTTATGCTATATATGCATGTTAATAGCTCTATTGTACGCATGCATGTATGGGAATAGAGAAACATGAACCGAACCTAATGAAAGTACTAAGTATGGACAATTACATGCCATGAACTTGTTATATGATTGTGTGACTATGTGACTGTTCATTATGGGTGTAATTATGGTTGTCGTTGTGCTGACTAGATCGGGTGTCATGTTTTGACACATTTATTGGATCAGGTGTCACGTTCCGACACATATATTAGATCAGGTGTCATGTTCCGACACATATATATGGGATTAGGTGTCATGTTTAGACACACTAACAACTTAGGTGTGGGTTCCATGAGAGAATCATTTGTGATTACCACTTTCATATCTACCTGCTATAGATATTGGGGATTTGTATGTTGAACCCTAAAGGATATGTGAATTATGCATCTTAAATATGTGTGTCTACCGAGTTGTAATTAAATGACTAATATCTAGTTTATTGGAATTGGTTGTGAATGAGCGGGACCCTCGGTATGTGGGTTGGCAAGTAAAGACCGAGGGTCCAAGTGTTATTATTGGCTAGGGTTAGAGGGGCTGTATGTGTTCTTCAATAATGAGAAGTTGGGTAGTGTTCATGATAAAAAAAAGTAGTTAGATCCTACCTTGTGAAAAGGATTCGTATTCAAAATGGTTAGCGAGTCTTGATAGAGTATACCATGTGGTTGAGGGCTGAAGGGTGATGCAGAAAAAGCGAGGGCATGTCTTGAATGGTTGGCCGGGTTGGTAGTGGTTGTAGTCGGGAACTCTTTGATGAGATAAAATGTTTAAGTGATTAACCATCATGGAGCGAGCGGGGTTATAGACTAAGGGGTTAGATTCAAGTGTGCTAGTACGTTTTAGGTATACGAGAATGGTAACTGAGGAAGATAAAAGTTGAGGGGTGTACTTTCCTATTGCATGTTTCCTGCTGGTTGATTTCTTTATATTATGCGGTGGGCATCAAGTTAATCAATGATGACTATGAGTACATGTGGTTTATACTGATACTACTCTTTCTATGCCTTTGGGCATAGTTTGGTTGCAGGGTCAGTGATGTTTCATAGGTGAAGACGAAGACAATCTCCAACAACTTCTACTCTTCCTTCCCTGTGGTGGGAGTTGTGTCATTAGTTACTGTATTTTATTTCCTGTAATCTTAGAAGCTCTTGTACCTGTTTAGACTAGATCTCTGGGGTGTAATTTATTTTTCAATCTAACCTTGGATTTTTAAAGCTCCTTATTATGTAAAAGTCTCGTGAATTTCCTTATCTCCAGTTTTTCTTAATCTTCTACATATTTTTAACCATTCAGGAATTAAGGGTTCTCCTACTTAGGTGTTAAGTTGGTTCCCGCACGGCCCGGTGAGTTGGGTCCTGACAGTTTGTCATCAATTGTTTGTTTTATTAGTTTTTCTGTGATGTTGATTTTCCATTTGCAAGTTATCTAAAAATAAATAAATAAAATTGTTATATATTTTTTAAAAATTATATTTTGTTTTTACTTCTAGTTGAATTATTATTGAAATCCCTTAAGAAGGCAACAAAAATGATATATCCAATATAATTTCATATGTTAAGCCTGAAAAAGGTAAAATGCAGTAGAACCTTTATGGGTAGATAGCTTATTTCCGGTAAATCATCTCCAATGTTAAATTGGTCCAATAATGTTTTTACCTAAGGAGGAATTGAACCCCATCACTAGGCTCAAGCCCTTTAGTCAAGATATTCTGACACAACCCATTTTAAAAATTTACATTTTAAAGATATATTTTCAAGTAAAAAATATACAATTCTCCATTATAAACTTATAACCAGAAGTTTTTTTTAGGAAACAAAATTTTACTATCAAGTGATTTGGAAAATCAGTATTCCTTTTAAAGATAATTACACATTTAATTCCTCAGTATCGAATTGCGTCTACCATGGCCAAGACCTTAAGTCGTAGCTGCATGTATACACATATGACATATGTATGAATATACACAAACAATAGTGCATACATATTTACATATACACATTTCGTGATAAATTGAACTTATAGAGATAGACTGTGTATAGAATATTAATATTATTAATTATTTAATTACTTATTCAACTTAATATGAGTATAAAAAATCTTTCATGACATTGATTATATTTTTTGATTGAAGTATTTCCTTATTTTTTGGACTTTGATATTAACCAGAACAAATGACAAGTGTGATCTATGATTGTTATAATAATGATGGTTGTTGGTGATGTTTGTAAATAATGGCTAGTGGTAATAACAAGTTGTTATAGTGATTGACAACAATGGTATGGTTGAGGATAACAGTTGTAAACAATATCAAATAGGGTTTCCCAACTAAATTAATCCATAGTTAAGGGTTCTTTGGACAACAAATTTTCATTAAAATGAGGAATAGGGACAAAAATAAAATACCACCCATTTGTCAGATAAAAATTAAAGACCACCTAAAACAGGATAGTCCATGCAAACAATTAAGGACTTTATTACACATATTATTCGTTCATACATATTCGGGTTCTTGTAAAATAAAAAAAGCCAACACGTGGGTGCATTTCTATGAAGGAAAATATTTTTCTAGAATATGTTTTCTTGGAAAATAAGTTTGTTTCTAACTTATTTTCTCATGTTTAGTTGGTGATTTGGAAAATATTATTTAATATTTGGTTGGTGAATGAAAAACATTGTCCAAGAAATATTTTTTATATTTGGCTAGAAAGTACAAAATACCTTTTCAGAAAATAGTTTGTGACCCGAAAGCCAACCTCGATAACCAAGCATGGACTTGACCCCAATACTTGAACGGAATACAACCCCGATGAACGATTCAGGATCCGACCCCGACACCCAATCTGGGACCTGACCTCGACTCTCGACTCAAGACTCGATAGTCAAAATGGGACCCGACTTCGACCCCGACAAAACAATCTGGGATAAACGTCGAGATCCAAACCAGTCCTTGATCCCGACTCACGTTTCGAACCCGACACTTGAACGGGGACCTGGTTCCAATCCTGACACTTAAACTAGAACACGACCATGATAACTAAACAAGGATCCAACCTCGACTCTATACCCATGACCCGACTTCCAAATTGGAATATGATCAAAACTATTGACCTTGGACCCGACTTTAAAACATGGATCCGACCTTCATACCTTATTTAGGACCCGACTTTGAAACTAAAATACAACCCCAATGACTGATCTGAGATCTAAACCAAATTTCAAAATTACGACGCAACTTTTGAACCTATACTTGACCCTAACACCCAACCTGATATTCGACCATGACTTCAACTCCTACCAGGACCCCAACTTGACTCTTGACCAATGACTCAAATTTCAGACCAAGTGCAAAGCCCAACACCCAACCTCGACCCTGACACCCTAATCTAGACACTACTTTGACAGTCGATTGGGATCCAACACCGTACTTGACTCGTGACCAAAATTCTAACTCCCTAACCTGGGAATCGACAGCTAAACCTAACCCCTGACATCTAATAAGGACCTAACATCCAAAGAAGTACCTAACTGCGATACCTGATGTGGGACCCGACTTTTGAAGTGGCACCAGACCTCAACATCTAACCTAAGACCCGATCCCGACCCTCGATTCCTAAATCCTAACTCTTGACCTAGGAATCAACTTCCAAACTAAGAGTTAACCCCAACTCCGTGCCCGAGATGTAACTTTTGAATTAGGACCCGACCTCCATTTTTGAACCTGACGAGTGATCTAGGATCTGGCCCAATATATGACTTCCAAAGTGAGATCTGACCCAAAAACCTAATTTGGGACCCAACTCCTGAACCAAGACTCAACACGAACACCATTCATGACATGAACCTAACACCTGACCTCGGACTCGATTTTTGAACTGAGATTCGATGTCAATACCCAACCTCGATAATTGATTGGGGAACCGAAACTAACACCTGACCTAGGACCGAACCTTGATTATCGACTCGTAACCCGACTCATAAATCTAACTTGGAACACCACTTGGACACCTGACTCAGGATTTGACCATGAATGCTTACCTAGAACTCGACATCAAATCAAAATTCTACCCCAAGCTGATTTGGGACCCGAGAGTTTGGTCTTGAATTAAGTTCGAGAGTCTGGTCCCAAATTAAGAATTAGGAGTCAAATTCCAAATTAGTAACGAAAACTAAAACCCGACACTTGAGTTAGGAGGGAAAGTTGAGATGTGAGATTGAAAAAGAATTCTGGAAATGTTTTCCTTATTTTTTTTGAAGATAAGTCATTTTTCTTAAATTTGAGGAAAATAAGTTGATTTGGAAATCATTTTCCAAAACATTTAAGCAAACCAAACATGAGAAAATTGAAAAATATTTATTTGATAAATGTTTTCCTTAATACCAAACACACCCTTAATGATTAAAATATAAATAAATTTAAAATTAAAATTTTCATTAAGTGTAAATAAATGAGGGCTTAGTAATATCGTGTGTCTAACCTACAAATTTAGTTATGCAGATATGAAAGGAAAAGTAATATTTTTTTCACATAGGTGCACATGAATGTCTTCTATTTTCATAGTATTAGGAATTTTAAATAAATAATATTAGAAATCTTACATTATCTTTTTTACATTTTTATCTAATAAAATATTTAACAATTTGAACATCTAATGAATTATTTTAATGAGTTTTTGTGAGTTTGTTCAACATTTTAGATTTTCTTTATTTAGATACTTTGTTTTTCCGTTGCCTTTTGTTTTGTATAGTATGCTATATATTATCTCAATTAAGTTTAAGTATGTTGTATTATTAAGTTACTTTTATCTTTAAAAATTTTTAAATGAAAAAAAAGGAATAAAAAAATAAATATAGTGAAAAGATGTAAAAAGACAATATTAGACACCATCTTATTAGGTTTTATCGATACATTATGGAGTAATTAAAATTTTTTAGTCTAAATGTTTTCAAAGCCAGCGGGCAAATTCCCTCGACATTTCCCCTCTTTTTCCAGAGGGATGAATTACCTCTCCCCAACTCACGCAATTTGAGGGCTTAACTGAATCAATTCCCTCTTTTCATCTTGTTCCGTATAAAAATAAGTTGTCGGATTACTAAAAAGGTTAGAAATTTGTAATTTTTTTTTTATTTCTCATACAGTTCGTACCCAAAAAATTTGCGATATGTTTGTCAATCTGTGATGCATAAAACTATTAAATTGATTGATCTAGAAGACAAAATCTCGAGGAAGATGAATATACTAAGACGGGAAATTAAATCTGAGGAGAATAGCTGAGAGAATTGTATTGAGAAAAAAAGAAAGAGAACTATTATTTCATTAAGTATGAATTCTTAATTCTCATACAACATGTATATATGCTATGACTAAACTGAATCCACAGACTATTGTTGCAACTGACTTTAGTGTAGCAACTAACTAACTTCCCTGTTGCTCCTAACAAACTAACAGATTCTTCCAGCACCTCATTTCTTAACAACTTTTTCCACCTCAGCTAATCAATTATTTAATTACCATTTACTTGCAACAATACCCCCAACTGAAGAGAACCCTTTACCTCAGGGATACCAATTCATTTGACTAAGACCTGTGTAACATCTTTGTTGCCCCTTTTCACTAATCTCCTTTCCAATACAGTCTCAGGAGAAGGACAATAAGGACTCGATAAGTGAAACACCGGAGGATGTATAATCACCAATGGTAACTCATAACACCTCTTAAGATGAGGCACATGGAACATATGATGAATTAGTACATTTGCAGGCATTAAGAGCCTATAGGCCACAATATCAATCGTAGAATCAATAGGCAGACCACATCTTAGGACAATTGGAACAAAATATCGCAAGTAAGTCTCCAATGTTCTATTTAACACCTCTGTTTGTCCATCCATTTTGGGATGGTAGTAGATCTTTGAAGTTGGATCCCTTGTAGAGTAAATGGTTCTCGTCAAAATGAACTCATGAAAACAGGATCTCTATCAGTGGTCATAGTTATTGGCATGCCATGAAACTTAAATACATTGTTGAGGAAGCTTTGAGCAGCAGACTGAGCATGTTTGATGCTGATGAACTGTCCATAATTGCTAATTTTATCTACTACCACTAAAACAACTTCTTTTCCATTAGACTTAGGCAGTTCTTCGATAAAATCAACGCATATATCTGTCCAAACACTCTCAGGGGCAGGTAATGGTTGTAATAAATTAGGTGAAGCATCAACATCATACTTATGCATCTGACAGATAACACATATGTTAATGAAGTCCCTGGTTTCTTGAGTGAGGACCTTCCAATGAAATAGTGATTGTATTCTCCTGATAATGGTATCCATTCCCTATGTTCTGCTCTTGACAGAAACACATCCGTTATAACTCTAAGATAGTTCTTCTCGCGATTTATTCAGGATCCTTGTCAAGAAAAAAGTTAGTCCCTTATTTTTTATTTTATGTTAAAAGGTCTGGACTCGAAGAGGGAGTCGATTCACGTACTTCACTTAGGTTTTCTAGCTTCTATTCTCGGGGTACGTAGATCCACCCGTCTTCGTTTTTCTATTCATAGGTTTGTATCAACCAAGTCTCTGTCTTTTTTAACCCGATACCTTTGCAGAGGTCATATCTCAACCCTGCTGGCAGCTTTATGCAGAAAGAGATCGAAGCAAAGGTCAGACCCTCGACAAGTCTGCCCTTCCATCTCAACTACTCATTACACCAAATATAAGACTTGGAAGGTTTCACCAATAACATGGAAATTATCTCATGTAAATCAGGACCAGACACCCATGTTTCCTTAATTTGTAGGAACAAAGTATTATTGGGAGTAAGGAAATAGCCAACAACTCAGCATTGGGCTTCCTAGATAAGGCATAACAACCTTTTTTGCGAACCCTTTTTGTACTCAATAGAGAAGTCAAAAGCCATTAACTTTGAGGTTCCAACGATCTGGAACTTCTTTATGAATATTCTATTCTAACAAATGTTTCAATGCCTTCATCTATGTCTTGAATACAAAATGTCTGCCCAGAAAATAATAAGACCGTTTGGTCACTACAACAAAAAAGTTCTAATAATTCTCTCTCATATACAGACATAACCTGGTGTCTTGGAACCAAGGACCTGCTTTTATAAGAAATAGGATGGTCTTTTTGCATTAATACTGCTCCAATATCGTTGCCATTGCCATCCGTTTAAACTAAGAAAGGTTGGGAGTAGTCTGGAATTGCTACGACACAAGCTGATATCAGGGCTTGCTTTAAGGTGTTGAATGTTTCAGTAGACTCATCAATCAATACAAAGCCTTCCTTTTTTTAACAAGTCGTGCAATGGTCTGCAAATGGAACCAAAGCCCTATGCCAATCCTAAAATCCGTTTATGTTTTTTGATGTAGTTAGGCATAGGCTATTCCTTGACAACCACAATTTTCTTTGGATCATTGAAACTCAATAAAACGCCCCAAATACTCTACCTTAGCTACACCAAATGCACATTTCGACATTTTAGCATACAATTGAAATTGTTTCATCAAAGCAAACAAAATTTCCACATGAGCAAGATGGGCAACCATATTCCTATTGCAAATCAGTATTTCATTAAAGAATACCAAAATTGACTTCCTCAAAAGAGGTTTGAACACAACATTCATGAGACTTTGGAAGGATGATGGAGCATTGTTCAATATAAAAGGCATGCCTCAAAATTCATTGTGACCTTCATGAGTTTTTAATGAAGTTTTATGAGAATCATCTTCAGACATTCTCAATTGGTGGTATCTTTCCCTCAAGTCATGTTTGGAGTACACTTGAGCACCCCTACCCCCAATTCATCTAAGAGATCCTCTACTATAGGAATTGAAAATTTATCTTTAATGGTCAATTGGTTGAGGTCTCTACAATCAATACAAAGCCTCAAAGTGACATCCTTGTTTCCCACTAAAACCATATGTGATGCACAAGGACTAATATTATGTTGTATCACACCTTGAATCCAATATTTCTTGTACTAATTTCTAAAAAAAATGAATTTTTTAATTTTAGGATATTTGTAGGGATCACTAACAAGATTAGATGGTTTCTTAAAAAGAATTATGTGATCAAATGACACCCAATGTAGTTGTAAAGAAGTAGGTAATCGAAAGATCCAACAATATTGCTCTATTTGTCTAGACAAGGGTGTTGGAATCTCTATACCTTGAGTAACTTGTACAACATTGCACTGTCCTTGAATTGATGTCTTTTGCATAAAAGTCATCATGAAGAATTATGCATATCACCTTCTTATCTTATTTAGTGATTGGGCATACTTTCCTTTAGTTGAGTTCTAGCACCACTTAGGACATGTTTCTTTCACGATACACAAATTCGATAGATTACTTTTTAAAATCAAACAAGATTCAACCTAAGGTACTCAACCACTGAAACCCCCAATACAATGTTCACATTTCCTAGAGGCAGAAGTAGGAAATTGATGAGTCTGAGATTTGGACTCATTTAGGGCTTTGTTTTGATAGTGTTAGTGTCCTGAAATGCTTAATTTATGCTCTAAATTGATGTTGAAGTGTTGATTTGCAACATTTAAGGCTAAGGAGCAAGCCAAGGACACTTTTGGGTAAAAAGGAACAAACAAGATAAAGAAGTGAAGAAAATTGACTTCACGTATTAGGACATTACTTCTAGTTCAAGTGCCAACGATCTTGTGTAGTAATATAACCCAACCGAATGGGTTGGAATCGTTCCCACAGGGAGCGGTTTGTAATTGAGAATCAATAGAAAAGTAAAAGTATGTTCAAGTTAATTATAGCTATAGATATTAATGAGTAAAAACATGATAAATCAAAGGGTGACAAAAGTGTCAGTTATCAAAGGGGGTTTTGTAAGCAATTATCAACTAAAGTAGCAAGAATATAAATATGCAAATTAGGGAGACGGGATTCTTGGGATGTGATAGGAATATGGGCTAAAATAAACAACCGGGTAAATGCTATTGATAGTAAATCGCTGAACATTTGTAACTAAGCTAGACTTTAGTGGGGGTAAATTTTCTCTCGAACAATTTACCCCAAATCAAATCGATTTATCTCCAACACCGATTTGCAGCAATTAAGCACAACCTTCGCCTTAGCCCATTCACTATATCGAGCTGAATGTGTGGGAGAAGGTCTAGGATTCACTCTCTCGAGCTGAACCCACGACGAGCCAATAACCACAGGCTATCAATTTAGTAGTTTTGGTTTTAGAACCTCTCTCTCGAACAAGCCAAAAACATGAAGGTGAAATTGTATTTACAACTACAATCCTATTAAGTTCTAACACAACTACTAAATGAAATCACATTTAAACCACAAATAGACTATCAATGAGAAATACCCAACAGTAAATTTAACCCATATTCACATAATCACACCCAAGAATTGAGGTTTTATCTAGACATGATAAAGAGATAGAAATCGATGCCAAAAAGTGTTTTCATCAAATGGGTACGATAGAAAATATCTTTAAACACGTCAAGGATGAAGGTTCTTCAAGATCCACTTTCAATTTTTTGGAATTGTAAACCTTCAAATCTTCAAAGCTCAAGAACAATGTCTCCAAAAACTCTTAAGAACTGAAAAATGTCTAGAACTTCAATAATAATTCTATACAACTTCATACTAAGCTACAAATTTAAATGGGTATTTATAGTTTTCGAAAATTTGTGCTACGAAGGACCACTCGGCGCAGTTAATCGAGATCGCCGATGCACTCGATGATCCGCCCTTTGGTCTAGTTCATCACCTTTCAGCTTTTGCGTTCAACATCTTCGCATTTTGAATCATTGGGCGATATAATGTTGCTTCGCGGAGCTGTTCAGTGATGCACCGACTGCTCCCTTTCATCGCCAACTTGATCTTTTCCTTCAGGGATCAACACACTAGAACTTTGGGCGAGGTTAAGGCCATTCGGCGACTCGCCTAATGCATTAGGTGATCCTCAGACCTTCATTTCTTCTTTCTTTCAGCTGCCTTGTTCCTTCTTTGCTTGATAGCATTCATGCTTTGTCTCTCAACTCAAATACCTGAAACTTAAGGATTTACATCAGTTATTGAGACAAAATATGCATTTGAGGACGCTAAATCGATCAAAATAAATCCCTAAATGAGTCCTAATTGTGAATTCATGAACACCCCCAACTTAAACTTTTGCTTGTCCTCAAGTAGAACTCAAGTTCCGCAGTTCAAAAAGGATGTCTCAAATAGGGCTACATGAGACTCAATCATGAATGTACACACAAGACTCAACTTACTCATGCAAGGATAAATTGTGTACTCAAAGACTCAAGTTGTGACACACCATTATCAAAGATTCTCAAATTCACACTACTTGCTTCAAATGCAAGTTCAAGGCCAACAAAAGTTTTCAAATGCCCTGATAAAAAGAATGATTCCGTATTCACTCAATGATTCAATCAATTAAAGTTCCGGAATCAAGATCAACACTCGCACTCACAGAGATAAACACAATGCATGATTTCACCCATAGGTTTGCCCTTATTTTCCAATTGACTTTTGCTTCAGCTCATCCAAGATCAAAAAGGTCTTTTCAAAGTTTGTAATGGGGCGGAGTGTAATGGTATGGTCATTTAGGATTATAGGCTGAAAGTCCTCATGAAATGTGACGTGAACAACACCTTCTTTCCTTTTCTTTATCAATTTCATATTCATCTTCCATGAGCCATTGGGAACCCCATTTTCTTTGTATTTCCTTAACTTTATTTCACAACTTTTTCTTTCTTTTTCTTTTTCAATCTTTTTTTTTCTTTTATATATGGAGGGGTTCCATTTTTCTCAAAACATGGGTATAAGAAACTTCTTTCAATTTACTTGATTTGCCTTCTCTTTTCACCACACCCCCAACTTAGGCTTTTGGCCTAAGTTGGCTATTCAAACAAACCATAGATCATGAGGATTATGGGTAATTGGTTAATAAAAGGTAGCAATGTTATCAAGTTTCTTCCAAGAAAAGGTTAGGGCTCAAAGGTTGATCAAAAGAGGTTCACACACTTACAAGGTAAGCCACAAAAGAGGTATACTTTCAAATTGGTTCACACTCTTTAAAGTTGCCTAAGATCATCTCAATAAATTGCATTACTTAGTCAACCAGACCAACGGGGCAAATTCTAGGTGTCATCATGCATGGTTCTTAGTAAGCTCATCACACAAGGCATTGACACCAAAGTCAAACAAGACTCCACACTTTCGCTAGTGTGCAATGTTCATCACAAGAGACTAGATTCGATAATTGGCTAGTCACAACGAGATGCAAAGAGTTCACATATTGTCTATGCAACTTAAATTGGTCTCTTTGTAGCCGTGCATTCATTTATGTTCGATTATGAGCACTATTCAAGTCATCGATGTTGATCAAAACCGGTACTCAAATTTGCAAGAGAACAACCACAATCAACACATACAAGGGGTGGCAATTTTTCTTTTGGAAAGATGAAAAACCATTTACAATTAAAAGCAAGGACCCACAAGTTCAAACCTTCCACAAAAAGCAGTGTATACATGAATTAAAGATTTCAACCCAAATATATAAATAAAACGGAGTCACTGATGAGTCCACAAATTGGACCCATTTAGGGCTATATTTTGATAGAATTAGTATCCTCAAATGCATATTTTGTCTCAATATCTGATGAAAACCCTTGAGTTTCAGGTATTTAGAATTTGAGGGAAAACATGGACACTACTTAGAAAAAAGGAACAAAGGCAGCTGAAAAGAATGAAGAAATGAAGATTTGCGGATCGTCGAACCCATTCGGCAAATCGCCAAAAGATCTTAGTCTCGCCTTTTGCTCCAGTGTGATGAGCCCTGAAGGAAAGGATCAAATTGCGACTTAATCCACCGTTTGGACCCCCACATTTATTGGAGATCCTATAAAACTTGGCGAGGTAAGTGCCCACTTGGTGTGTCGCCGAGTGGGTCAGTGAGTAAGATTAATATCGCCGAATGGGTGAGAACTGGATAGTTTTAAATGCCAAAGGTTTAAACTTTCAAATTCTTTGACATTCCCTCACTTTTTAACTTTCCAAAATCACACCCGCACAATATTTTCTATATTTTTGCATTTTTATCTCTCTTTGGTTGTCGATTGTGTGTTCGGAATTGGATTCTTTGCCGCCTAGCTATTCAAATCTTGTATTCGGCATTAAAGGTTGGTTTTCCAAACTCCAAACTTATAATTAGTAATTTTTACTCATTTGCAATTGTTCGTATCTTAGTGTTGTGTGCTGGACCTATCTGAATCGTAAATGTATGCTTGTGTGCCCTCTTTAATTTGAACATCTTTCGTAAACTGTCTATATTATTGATTTACTAAAATTTTGTGCTTAAAAATTGATCAATCTTGTTGGGTTGTGTTGTGTTGTTGTTGGGTCTAGTAGGGTGAAGTCTAAGTAACCCGTATTTGTGCCAAATGACGTGCTTTGCCCAATGATAGAGCGGTTGACGTCATTCTTAAGGGCAAAGTCATCAAATGGCAAAATTTGGAAAAAACTGGTAGAAGTCTTAGTATCCCGAAGGCATGGGTGTAATGGGTCTAAGCCTAATTGAATGGTGTGTGGTTTGATTTTGTTTTCGGAGGCTGCGGGGTTGAATTTTGGAAGTTGGGTTGAAAGTAGGCACGTTGGGTCGTTTGGCGAGCTGAGTCGAGCCGCCGAACCACTCAGTTGTTCGCCGAATCCTCCTAGATCGCCTTTAATTTCAAGCAAAATATGAGTTTGTGTTCGGTAACTTTCGGTGAGAAGCATGAGTTCACTGAGTGCACTAGGCGACTCGCCGATTGTCTTTCTTGATCTACCTTTCTGAGCCCCTAACCCCTAAAATGCACTGTAACTTTCGGCGGACTAGTCCTTGCTCACCAAAGTCTATCGGCGATTCGCTGAAAGGCCCCTCCCATCACCGACATGCCAGTTTTCTGGAAAATTTTTGAGCCAATCCTTTTTGCGAGCCCGATTTGGCTCGCCAAAGTAATTCGGCAACTCGCCGACCGGATCGACGAGTCTGTCTGCAACTATTTTCTGCAACATTTATTGAAGTATTTCTAAATTTCCTCAATGTTTTACAGATATGGATAGACCTAAAGTAGCAGGTAGATACATGCCACCCCGCAAGAGGGAAAATGGAATCAAGATCAATGTGGATGCAGCTGCATCCAAGGTTAAGGCTACCAAACTTCCCACCACAAGTGGGAAGAGAAAAGGGAAAGGAAAAGCACCTGCATCACCGAAGGCGAGCTCCGAGAGTGACGACATCTATACCACTCACCTCACAACTTCTGAGAGTAAGGGTGAGCACCAGGAGCATCAGACAACAACTTGTGAGCTTGAAGATGAGCTACTAACAACCCAGAGGGCGGAGCTGCATTCCAAGAGGCTGAATGATCCGTGTATGATTAGGGCTACCTAGACCACTCCTACTCAGCTTGCTCCAGCACAGGTTGATATTCCAGCAAAGGCTGCACATGGTCCTCCTCCCTGGTCTATGAATAGACTGAACATTGAGGGGCTAAGGACCATTATAGATGAGCTGCCTGAGGTCACACAAGTTCCACTTGTTCACTAGACCCCGAGGCCCTTATGTTCCAAACTTGGTCCGAAAGTTCTACACCACTTATGGAGCTCTAGTGCCACAAGGGAAGAAGACGGACGCCAAATTGAAGATGGTAGACTATGTGGTTGTTAGTGGTAGAAAAGTAAAGTGTGATAGTGAGTACATGATCAGGACAAAAATGCTGGAAAACATGAAAAAATGGTTGTCCCCTATGATATCAGATGGTACTCCCAAGTAGCTCGAGGTTGGGGCAGCCATTAAAATAAAGGACCTTAATGTAGCAGCGAGGTATTGGTTTGGTTTCATTAGCAGTACCATCATTCCCTCCCAAATTGAGTCAATTTTCCACCACGCCAAAGAAACCTGTCTTGGTTGCATCACTGATGATACAAAGCTAAATCTGGGGATGATTATTACACAAGAGATACTTATGAGGGCCAAGCAGCGCCAAACTTCTCTCCCATTTCAGGTTTTGATCACCGAGCTATGCGGAGGGGCTCGGGTGCCTAGAGATGAGAAGAAGGATGTGGAAGTTATTTCCACATCTTCTACTGACATCCGGAGGATTTACGCGGAGTACTTGAAGGATGAGGAAGTGAAGAAGAAGGCTGCCCCGGTGGACTCTTCCCCGATTTCTGATACAAATGCATTACCTGCAGAGGTACATTTGCCTACTCCAGCCCATAGGCCTTCAGGTACATCTATTGCTACCCCTTTTATTACTCCTAGTTCCTCTACCTCTCCTGTGCCCCCAGATCTGGTACTGCTGCTGGCCGACCTCCACTCACCCATGTTACATTGTTATGGATGGGGAAGCTAGCCCATTCTGCGGATAGACGCACCTCAAGACTTGAGGCCTCCATTCCTGGCATGATTGAGAGAGCCTATGTTGATACTGTGACACCCTTGAGTTCCACTATTGATGCCCTTGCGGCAAGAATAGCGGTGTGCGAGCGTGGCCAAGGGGCCACTGAGAAGGTGACGATCCTAAAGGCTGCTATTGCTAACCTGAGGAGATATGTAGACCAACTGAAGTCCTCTGACATGTCGATGATTTTTTGGACAGTGGAGATCCTAGATGTGCCAGTTGATCCAGATATGCCTCCGGTTACAATCGGAGATGATGTTTGAGCTGAAGAGGTACCTGATCTTGAGTTCTGAGGCTGTGACGGATGAGGAAATGCTTGGGGTTGCTGAGGAGGTTTTTTACGAGGGATTTACGGAAACTGAGGAGGCCATGGTAGATGCAGCTGTGCATACTTCTTTGGCAGACACCCCCTTGGATGACCCTAGTGGATCGAGTACAATTGATGTGACTATGGGCACTGATGCCCAAGTTCAGAGTGTTGCATCTGGCACTGATACCCCGACAGATGGTGTGACTGTGTAGACATTTTGAATAATTCTCTCAATCGGACAAACATGAATGTGCGGCTACGATGAGGCCAAATAAAGTTGCATAGGCAATAAGTGAACTTTTTGCATCTCGCTGTGACTAACCGATTGTCAAATTGAGTCTCTTGTGATGAACATTGCACACTAGCAAAAGTGTAGAGTCTTGTTTGACATTGGTGTCAATGCCTTGTGTGATGAGCTTACCATGAACCATATGTGATGACACCTAGAATTTACCCCGTTGGTCCGGTTGACGAAGTGATGTGAGCTCTTGAAATGATCTTAGGCAACAATTTTTAAAAGTGAAACAATTTGACATTACACCTCTTTTGTTGCATACCTTGTGAGTGTGTGATCTTTGCTTGAACACCCTTTAAACAATTTGACAAAATATATCACCATGAATGTAGACTTACAATGAAAAATCTGAATTGTAACTCAACAGTATAACACAATCCCCTTATCTATCAACATTAGCTTATACTTTGAAGATTTTTATGAAATCATGGATCTTCGTTTATCATGGATCTTCGCTTATCATCGATCGCATCTTCATTGATCTATCTTTCGCTAACAATTTAATTTTACTCATTACTAAACTCAAAAACAAAAACAAGCACTTATCATCACGCTCAAGCTAATGTCTGCACAATCCTTTCTCAAGTCTTTTTCAAAAGTTTTTAACCCATCTGATGGACCTATGAAATTATTACCATAGCCACCGCAAAATAATGAAATCATGCGTCTCTGAACCCAATTATCTACCCCTCTGAAGATACCTCTTTAGCCTTAAGAATCCAAAAAAATATTCCTGCTCTCGCCTCTCTTTGAAGGTTGTGCTACATTCTACTATATTTTCCTTCATTATAACTCTAGATCTTTAACATTCTATTCGAGTGGTGTCGTACCATCTCTTATAACTTTACATACAACCACGTTACACACCAAATATTAGAAAACCACGACCTTGGATACTCACAAGTCGTAATTATTATACAAAAAATCACTTAACCAACAATTTTATTATATAGTTGCATCCCATCACAATCCATCACAAACTCTTAGTGCCATTACGCTCCGTCTGCCTTGACTATCTCTACGAACTCAACCTTTTTCATCAACACGACACCTCAAACTCAGGTAAACTCATCAAATTCAAAGGACTAACCCCATTTTATACACACCTTCTTACTAAATACTTCAATTTCCTTCAATCGGGTATACTCAATGGAACTTTCTTTATCCATAAGCTGGTCATTCTGGTATCAATCCACTCATTTATGGCTTAAGATAAATTCACCACTCCTCATACTACCCTCTTTCTTCTTAGCAAACAAGACATGAGCACCCCACGGGGTAACACTAGGATGGATGAAACCTTTATCATCAAGCTCTTGGTTTTGAGCCTTAAGTTCTCTTAATTCTACTAGAGCCATACGATACAGACGGATGGAAATGGGGCAAGTGCCAGTTTCCAAGTCAATGCAGAAATCTATATCCCTATCCGGAGGCGTACTAGGCAAATCTATAGGAAACACTTCCTTAAACTTAGACACCACATGAACAAACTCAATAGAGGGAGACTCCACCTCAACATCCCAAACATGAGCCAAATAAGAAAAACAACCCTTCCCTACCAGTTTCCTAGCCCGAATGGAGGATATGATCTTAGATAGCTTAGGCTTGTACACCCCTTCCTACTCTAATCTTTCCCTACCGAGGATCTCTAGAGTTACCAAATTAGTGTTACAATTATGCCCGATATAATAGGGGGACAAACAAGATATGCCTAAGATTATATCAAGTCAGTCATATCCAGCATAACCAAATCAACCCAAATCTAAAAATGCATAAACACAACAGGACAACACGATATACATGGGTGACTATGAATGACTCTTCAACTGGGGTAGAAACATGGATGGGGGCATCAAATATATCACAAACCACATCAAATCCCAAGGCAATTGAACTGACACATACGAATAAGTAGAACCCAGATCAAACAAAACAATAGCCATCCGGGAACATACAAGAGTAGCTCTTTTGACCACTGCATCACACCCTTAAATTCGGTCTTACCCTAAAAAACATAAAACTGAGCCATGTCCTGTTGAGGGGCAACCTCCTTGCCTGGATGTACTACTCCTCTACTTGAATTACCATTTCCCCAGCCTCCATGGCCTCACTAATTTCCTCCTCATATGCTCAGGTTCTCCCTAATTTTAACACCCTCATAACTTATATTCGATTGTTGAACACTGAATTGGATCACGGGAGTTAGTTTGGGTACGATTCCGGGTCCATAATTGTAACTAGGATAAAACAGGGGAGACAAGGGTGAGATTCTGTGTCTTCCCAGCGGCCCTGACGGAAATAGAACCCCTGCCAACAATTTCTGGGGTTCCTCTCTTTTCTATATTTCCCATATATTTCCTGACTATAACTAGGAATTTATGAAAATCACTTTAGCCAGGACAATCGTTGTCTACTACTGATGTTTCTGTAATCAAGACACAACTTCCAATTCAAGTGTGTCCGATCGTACAATAGTAATATAACCCAACCTAATGGGTTGGGGTTGAGTCCCAAGGGAGCGGTTTATGAGAATTAAGAGTTAAGCGTGAATATGCTAGAGTTAACCATAGCTAAAAACATTATCGAGTAAAAACATGATAAATCAAGGGGTGACATGAATGTCACTTATCAATTGTGGGGTTTGTATTCAACTAATGACAAAAATAGTGAAAATATAAAGATGCAAATTAGGGAGACGAGACTCTTGGGATGTGATAGAAATATGGGATAAAATACACAATCGGGTAAATGCTACTGATAATCAATTGCTGAATATTTGTAACTAGGCTAGACTTTAGTGGAGGTAAATTCTTTCTCAAGCAACTTACCCCGAATCAACTCGGTTTCTCTCGAACATCGAGTTGCCGCAATTATGCCCAGCCTCCGCCTTAGCCCATTCACTTTGTCGAGCTGAATGTGTGGGAAAAGGCCTAGGATTCAGTATATCTAGCTGAATCCACGACGACCCAATAACAATCGGCTAGAGATTTAGTAGTCTTAGTTTTAAAACCTCTCTCTCGAGCAAGCCAAAAACACTAAGATGAAATCGTATTTGCAACTACAATCCCATTAGGTTCAAACACAACTACTAAACGAAATCACATTTAAACAGCAAATAGACTAACAATAAGCAACACCCAACATGAAATTAAACCCATATTCACAAAATCACACCCCAAGAATTGGAGTTTTAGCTAGACATAGAAAAAAGGAAGAAAATGATACCAAATCGAAGTAACATCAACTGGGTATGATTTATATTCACTTCAATCGAGTCTAAGATGAAGAATCTTCAACACCCACTTCCAATTTGTTGGAATTTGAAGTCTTCAAATCTTCAAAGTCAAGAACAAGGTCTCTCTACTTGAAAACTTAGAAAAAAAATGGTGTATCCAAAATTGCATGCTCAAATAAAAATTCAAACTAGTATTTATAGATGTCAAAAAATGTACTGCGAAGGATCACTCGGTGAAGTTAGTTGGGATCGCAGATGCACCCGGTGATCCGCCCTTTGGTCTTCTTCATTGTCTTTCAACTTTTGCTTTCAGCATTTTCGCGTTCTGGATCATTGGGTGATATAGTACTGCTTTGCGGAACTATGGTGACGCGCCGACTGGTCCCTTTCATCGCCAACTTGATATTTTCCTTGAGGGCTCAGCACACTGGAACTTTGGGTGAGGTTAAGGCCATTCAACCATTTGCCTAATGCATTAGGCGATCCTCATGCCTTCTTTTCTTCGTCTTTTTAGCCGTTTTATTCTTTTTTGCCAAGTAGTGTCCATGCTTTGCCTCAAACTACAAACACCTAAAACTTAAGGATTTACATCAGTTATTGAGACAAAATATGCATTTGAGGACACTAAATATATTAAAATGAAGCCCTAAATGAGTCTAAATTGTGGACTCATCAACACCTCCAACTTAAACTTTTGTTTGTCCTCAAGTAAAACTCAAGTTAGGCATTTCAAAAAGGATGTCTCGAGCAGTGCTACACAAGACTCAATCATGAATGCACACATAAGACTCAATTTACTCATGCGAAGATCAAATGTGCACTCAAAGTTTCAAGTTGTGACACACCATTATCAAAGAATCTCAAGCTCACAATACTTGCTTCAAATGCAGGTTCAAGCTTAAGTGAACTGTTCAAATGCCCTCACACAAAGAATGATTCCATATAAGCTCAACTAAAGTGTTTAAATTCCCTCACACAAAGAATGATTCCATATTCACACACAATGGTTCAACAATTTAAAGTTCCAGAATCAAATGCAACGCTCACACTCACAAAGAAGAACACTATGCATGCTTTTACCCATAGGTTTACTTGTATTTTCCAATAGACAATTGTTTCAGCTCACTCAAGATTGAAAAGGTCTTTTCAAGGCTTGTAATGGGGCTGAGTGCAAAGGTATGGTCATTTAGACTCAATGACTTTCATCCTCACGAAATGTGGTGCTCACAACACTTCCTTTTCTCTTCTTTCATCATTTTCTTTAGTCCTCATAAGTCATCCCATTATTCACTTTCCATGGATTGTTCGAAAACCCCATTTATTTTGTATTTTATTCCATGATTTTTCCTTTTTCTTCATTCTTTTCTTTTCTCTTTTCTTTTTTTTTGTATCGAGGGGTTTCATTTTTCTCAAAACCATGGGTTAAAGGAGACTTTTCTTGCACTTCTTGACTTGCCTTCTCTTTTCATCACATCCCCAGCTTAGGCTTTTGGCCTAAGTTGGCTATTCAAATAAACTACAAATCATGAGGATTATGGGTAATGGGTCAAGAAAGGTAATGATTTCATCAAGTTTCTTCCAAAGAAAGGTAAGGCTCAAGGGGTGTTCAAAAGAGGTTCACACACTCACAAGGTAGGCCACAAAAGAGGTACATGTCAAATTGGCTCACACTCTTCGAAGTTGCCTAAGATCATATCAAGAGATAGCCTTACTTAGTCGACCGGACCAAAGAGGCAAATTCTAGGTGTTATCATGCATGGTTCAGAGTAAGCTCATCACACAAGGCATCGACACCAAAGTCACACAAGACTCCACACTTTCGCTTGTGTGCAATGATTATCACAAGAGACTCGATTCAATAATTGTCTAGTCACAACGAGATGCAAAGAGTTCACATATTATCTATGCAACCTCATTTGGCCTACTTGTAGCCGCACATTCATGTTTGTTCGATTATGAACACTATTCAAGTCATCGGTATTGATCAAAACCGATACTCAAATTTGCAAAAAAATGGCCACATTCAACACATACAAGGTGCAAAAATCATTTTCAATTAAAAGCAAGGAGCCACAAGTTCAAACCTTCCACAAAAAGCAGTGTAACACAAATTTAGCACAAAGCCCAAATAGATAAACAAAACAAATATGCACAAATGTGGGCCTCACCCCACCACAAATGAAAAACATTTGGCCTCAAATGCAAATAAACATATCCAAAAGTGAAAAGAAATAAAGACAGAGAGGGAGGTAAAGAGGGGGATCCTGTCTAAGCAGTCGCTCCATCTGTCTGGGAATCATTGCCCGGTGTAGTGCTCAAGATCTGGGAATCAGTGCCCGGAGTCACCTCAGAAGAACTAGCTTCACTGGATCCGCCCATGGTGGTGTCTCTCAAAGATGTCTGGCGTGCAGTCTCATACATGTCATTCTCCAGATCTTCCATATCATTGTACACCTCATCATCATATACCTCTATCTGCTCCTAATCGGTCTCCGCCTCTGAGTCATTAGCTGCTGTGTCATCCCTCTGTATATCTTCGGTGGTACCCGGAGGAATCACTGAAGTCTCTAGGGCATCTACATCATCAACATCCATCAGTAGTGAGGTGAAGTCGGTAGACTTCAGATAGTCTACATCCTTCCTCAAGTATGCTACCTCTTGCAAAGCCGAAACCTCTGAGGCCTCCCCATATCTGCTCTCACAAGCTGTGACTCTAGTAGCCAGATCATCAACAGAAGCCCGAAGGGGGGGGGGGTCAGTGCAGCCGAAATAGCACTCACAATCATTGCTGGGATGGATCTCTCCAATTGAGTCATCCTCACATAAGTTGAATAGGCTAGATTTCCCATTTTCAGGAACATTGCCTGAGTAATCTTGACTGGCTGGGATTAGGTGGAGGTGCCCGGAACCTATGAAGATGTGGGAGGGGTAGAAGTACCTGAAGGCCCGGAGGCAAGAGTAGGCGAAGATACCTCTGCAGGTAACGAATCAACATCAGCCTCCGGAGAAGCATCTGTCGGAGCTGCTCTTCTCCTGTCAGCCTCCTCTCGTGTGTATTCAGCCTCAATATACTGAATGTCAGTGGAGGAAGAAGGAGTGACTTCAACTTCAATATCTCTCATAGCATCCTGGGGTAAGCCAGCACACCGGCACATATCAGTGATTAGGACCGGGAATGGCAGAGAAGTTTGTCTCAGCTTGGCTCCCATGGCCATCTCCTATGAAATTAAAAGTCCTAGGTCAATGCGCCTCCTAGATAGGATGGACCCTAGTCATGCCGCCTTAGAATGGTAGAGGACAAATTCATTCTGGGATGGCATAATAGTGCTGATAATAAAGCCAAACCAGAACAGGGCAACAATACTCATATCCCTATTCTCAATAGGGGCGCCCGCCTCGATCCACCTCGGGGTGGTATCATAAATCAAAGGTGCCAGCCACCCCTTAAGCTCATCCAAGGATTGAGCAGCAGGAAATCCATCATACAGGTGTGTAGAGTGCAGATCTCTACCTAGTACAACATTAATGTACTCACTGTTGCACCCGACCTCCTTGACTCGGACCATGACCGCCTTAACCGGTCTGAACTCACTGGCCTTCTTCTTGCGCTTGGGAACTAGTCACCATAAGCTGTGTAAAACTCAAGAACCCTAGAGGGA
>JAJOOO010009906.1:0-44462 GCA_029582685.1 Solanum piurae | reverse complement strand
TGGGATAAAATTTTAATTTTCAAAAGATCCCAAAAAATGAGATTTGGCCCAAATACTAGAAAAAACTAGTATTTGGGAATTTGGGATATTTGCCAAAAATATTTGCCAAATAATAGCAAATTGTATGGACAAACATTATTTGTCAAATTTTTCCCAAATATTATTTGGGAAATCTATGGCCAAACGGGCCCTTAGTGTGATCTAATTTCAATTGGTACGAGGGTGAAAATTAAGCCATACATTGATGTGATGTCTAATCTGAGGTAAAAGGTAAGGGTTAGTAAATTATACACACGTAGTTGGACCAAGGTGAGGAGTGAAATTCCCTATTTGGCGGACCAAGCACTTAGGGATACATAACTTACCATTTTGCATGTGATACACTAGGAAAGAATTACTATTATTAGGATTACCGCGTTAAGAGCTTATGGGGAACACATACACCCTAGTTTCTCTCTCTCATTGATAACACCAAAGTTCGAATCTTGTTCACTTGTTACTTGAACAATCATCAGTTATTTGTTTCACAACCCCCCCTCCCCCTCCCCTTTACTTACTTGTCTCGGAAATAACTTGACTAAATAGATATAATAGTGAGTTAAGTTTAAGTCTAAACCATATTCCTCGTGGGATCGACCCCAACCTACAAGTTGGGTTCTTTATTTGACAATGATCGCTTATACTTCTTTAGGGAGGTGTAATTTGAGTGTATCAACATCCCAAAATGATCAAAAGTATGCGTGTCATGTTCACTGCAAGGCTCACATCAAAACGTAGCTAGTTAACAAAAGATTCAGAGTGACTGCTCAAAAGTGCAACCACATCAATTTCATTCATGCAAAACCTACACTATACATCATTATTATCATGAGTACTATCCAAGACATTGATATTGAACAAAATCAATCCTTGAATCAATATCAATGAAAACTCAAGCATTTCACGATTTTCAAAACTCATGGGGTTGTTGAAAAAATCAGAGAAAACAAAATAAAAGTAACAAGAGATAAACCAACCAAATGAAACCCTCGAATATAAGAAAAAAGTAAACTACTACAATCATCCAAAATTGAAAAATAACAAAGTACAAAACAAAAGGGGAATATTGGCACAAAGGCCCCCACCCCACCAAAAAGGAATGTGTAGTGTCCTCAGTGCAAAAGTAATAGAGTATGGGAGGAAGAGTAAAAATCCCCCCGACAGGCTAAGCCTGTGGAGCACTCGCAACTAGAGTCTCTAGAGGGGAAGCATTACCCGCAGGATCAATGTTCGATAATAATACCACAAAAGGCAGTAATGTGGTATCAGCTTGGGCATCAGTATCCGTCACATCACTGGGAGGAATAATAGAGTCTAAAGAGACTCCACTGGTACCAACTGCTGAAGTCTCCCAAAGGGATCTCTCCAATGTGTCCTAGACAATAAGCTCTTCAGTATCATGCAACTCCTTGAGAGTTTGTACAATCGTATTTTCATCTTCCTCACTCCTCAACTGTCTCATTGACCAAGTCATAATGAACCCTCTCACCATCAACAACAACATCATCAGTAGTATATGTACCATCTAACCCACTCTACTACACTTTAGGAGTAGGCTCACTATTGGGCATCATCGGTGGCATGGAGTCAGGTACATAAAGTAGGGTAACATTGCTCTACAACATAGAAATATCAATAGACCGTTGCTAGTCTACATCCCCTCACAAGGTAGAAAGCTCCCCTCTCATGGTGTCGAGCACACTTGAACTACCCTCGGCCTCCTATTGGGCCTCTAATCTAGTAGTGAGGTTGTCCAATCTCACATTGTGGGCCTCAATAAACCCCTCACACTTTGTCACCATATCCCTAAAAGGGGCCAATTCCCTCTTGATTGCCTTGTCAATCATCCAAGGCATGTCCTGCTGAACCCTTACGACTCTCACATATGCAGACCGGGAAAGACTACCCATTTGATAAATTAAGGCCTGGGTCCAGGGGGCACGGGTAGTTGAGTGGCTACCTCGACTCCACCCAAAAATATCAGAAAGAGTCTAGAACTACGCCAGGACCTATGGACCGTAGGTGGGACCACGGTCTATGGTCCAGGTCTGTGGTTCAGACCCCGGCCTCCCACTTTCTGAAGCCAAGCAACATACTGATAGGACAGACCTTCGGTTAGTCCACAGTCCATTGGTCAGGCCCATCGACGGCTGCGACAAATTTTAAGTTAGGGGTCGTTTGGTATTTTTCCTATGCGTTGGGCACCTAAACTACGTCGTTTAACCCTTAAACTATGTATATTTGGTCATTTGAAGCCTAGTAACTTACTAAGAACCTACCCTAGTCAATTCATTCTCCTAAATTCATCAAAACTTAGAGCAAAAAGAAGAAGAAACAATCAACCAGGCCCTCTCCAAGAATGCAACAAGTTTTCTTCAGTTCCAACCCTAAAATCTAATGATTTCTCTGTAAATTTCGTCACCAGGTATGTGAGATTTCACTAGTGGGTTCCTTTCATCCACTAGGTCCGTATAATTCAGTTAGATTCTTGATTCCCTTTATCTTGTTTAGACCTAGGGTTTCTAGAACTTTGGAAAATTGTTGCGATTTAGCTGTTATAGTGTTCTTAATCAGATTATCATGTTTTTGTAAAATTATTGCTTAGTTCCTTGCATGAAACTCAGAACTCTAGTTGTGTAGATTCGTTTAGTTCATGAATTACACTAGCTAGGTCAGATGAACCGATATACATGCCTTGGATTTCTAATGTTTCATTATCAGTACTTAAAGGTTGGATTCTCAGTTAGCATGTCAGAATATTGAGCTATCCAGTACACATTTCTAGTTGGGAGTAGGCTTAATACCGAGTTGGACTAGAGTCCAGCGTACCCGTATAGTCCCAGAACTACGTGCCCCCGTAGGTTTATAAGTTCCCTCTGTTGGGCATCAAATTTAGTAATCACGCTAGTCATGCCTTTATACTCTGCCAAGGTATATTGGGTCCTCTCGATGAGGTGTATATATCGGACTCCATGATTGGCTCACGTGGTTTTATGTCGGTTAATAGTAGCTTCCATAGTCAGACTTTAGTACATTTGACCAGGTTTTCAGTTTATACTTTCAGATTCATTCAGCATGTTCTATTCATGATTTAGTACTTGGTCATTGCATTCAGCTTAGCTTTTCAGCATATTGCAATAGTTACATTCATTTTCATTTATGTTATTGCTCAGTTACGCGTTGTTCAGTTTATATGTTTGTTCAACTATATTTCATATCATGCATGCTCAGTACATCCCAAATACGGACACATACTCTGCGCTACATCCTTTCATGATGTAGATTCAGGTACTCAGCATTCGGATCACGCATAGATCGATTCCCGACCCACACTTCAACATCCTCAAGGTCTGTAACTTTGGGCGATCTATCTTGGCTTCGCAAAACTACTCGGTGATCCACCGACTGATCCTTTTCATCGCTGACTTGGTTTTTTCCTTCAGGTCTTGGCACACTGGAACTTTAGGCGGTCTGATAGTCACTCGACGATTCGCTAAATGCCCTTGACGATCACCAGGCTTGCCTTTCTTCATTTCTTCAGCTTGTTTTGTTCCTTTTTGCCTGTTAGTGTCCTTTATTTTCTCCTCAATCCATATGCTTGAAAATCAAGGCTTTAACATCAGTTTATAGAACAAATTAAGCAACTGAGGACACTAAATCTATAAAAACAAATCCCTAAATGAGTCCAAATCCAGGATTCATCACAACTCAGGGATGGTAATAGCTATCATGGGCCTATCCCAATCTATATTATTATGGGTGGCAGCCCAGGGGCTAAAAGCCTAGCATGGGTCGATCCCAATTTGTATATTTATGAGGACCGCATCCCAGGGGTTAAAATGCATATCATGGGTCATCGTCTTCTACCAATAATCAGCTGGTCATTTGTATCATATGCCTTATAAAGATTGTTACACACAGAAAATTAAAGAAAAGAATGTAACATACACGATTCCACAAGTATAAGCAAAGGTGGTCTCTAATCCTTAACTATTTGTATTTGGTTTCACTTGAGCTCTCATTTTACATATGGTTGTATTATGCCTTACATATTCAGTACATTCTTTCGTACTGATATACCTTATTGGGGACGCTGCATTTCATGCTGCAGGTACATGTACTCAACTAGTAGATTTCCCTAATAGAAGCACATGATACTTATCGGCTGTTAGTGAGCTCCAGGTTGATTCGGGGCTTTGCCGAGTCTTTAGTATGTGTATTTTGATAGTTGTACAGTCATGAATTCTAGTAGAGGCTTTGTAGACATTGTAAAGCTATCATCTGTATTCATAGTTTTACTTGTCACATGTATTGGTTCAGCTAGTCGATATGTGTTGTATATGTAGCTTCTCATTAGTAAATCTATATGCATAGTAGTTCACTTTCTCATCATAGGTCACTTGTAAAGCATGTGATCATATGGTACTTGTCCGCCTTACCTAGGATTGGGGTGTGACATATACCATGCTATCAAGGATCTCTATAGTGGCATATCATACCTCAAAATTAATAATAATTTTTTTTGTATTTTAGTATTTTACTAGACAATTTAAATGTAATATAAAATCTCATAATAACTCAAGGGTATAATAGGAAAGAAATTTATTCTAGAGATTTAAGCCAAACATAAGATTAAATGCACAATAAACCAAACACTTGTTAAAAACTAATCCCTGCATTACTAATTCATGCATTAGTAATCTCTGCATTATGCATATTTGTACCAAACGAACCCTTAGAGTGATAATTGGGAGAACTCTAAAGTTGGTGTTTGGGTTGATGAAGGGACCGTATGTCCGTTCTCTTTCTTACAACCCTCTTTGAGGATTTCAACTTGCTTATGTGGATGTTTGTGGGGTGGTAGGTTGTAATTGCTGAGGAGCCTCAGATGGCTCATTGATAACTATTCCCTTCTACTTTTTCAACAGAAGAGGAGGAGGATGAGACTCTCTGTCAGATCTTGTATCCAAAGTTACCACCTACTTCCTTTTTGTCATAGCCATAATCTGCAAGGCACATAAATTCAAACATAGAATCGGTGAAGATTAGTTGAAATTAAACTCACTTGAAAGCAGAGGAAAAAAAATACCTTGAGGATCATCTAACGCTAAGGTGAATTGCCTAATATTGTATTTTATATAATATTTGTAAACACTAAAAAATATTTTGAGAGACTTATAAATCATAGGAGAATACATTGTTACTCTTATATAATTTTTATGGGACATTTTCAAGGACCTTAAGTACTAGAGAACTACAAAAAATGAAAAATGGAGAATGTTATTGTCAATACTTAAGGCAAAATAAGAACTTTCTAAATAACAGGTGGCATGGATAGATTGACAGATATTCATCAATAGATTCAATGAAGTTCACTTACTTAGTTTGTCAGAAGGAGATTAATATTACAACAGTGTATGCTAGGTGTAGGGTTATAGAAAGGTTGAAACTGTGGGATAACATAGAAAACATTTCTGAAAATATTCATGTGAGTGGATATTAGTGGGAAAGTCAATGTGATAATACACTAATAAGATAGTTTAGAGGGCTTTGTAGTAACACAACATACTTTGGTCAGTGTATAAGCTCTCATATTCTTGTAGAATTTGAGTTTACAAGCAGCTTTGTATGATTTAACAACTTTTGAATGAAGTGTGATTTTACTTTAAACATATTATCATGATTTAGATGCTTTCAAATAAAGTAAGATAATCTCTTTTAGGTGTGGGAGCAAGACACCAGATTTCATGTTATAGCTCACATGGTCTATGCCGGTTAATAGTAAAAATTTCAAAAAGATATGATTTCTCATTTTACTTATGTTTTATATATTTGTCATGATTTTTATAATGCATTTAACATTCCATGATGTATGATTTTAGCTTACCCGGTTGGTCTGAGTCAATTGGTCATGCATTATCATGTTTATACTTATCACGCTATTATATTTATGCTTATGCATTTCTCCCATATTTAGTGCATTCAAAGTACTAACACATACATATCGTGTGCCTACTTTTTTTTAATAATATAGGGTCTGATGTTCTTCCATCCGGCTGTGGCAAAATCGGATTGAATCAACATTGATAGAAGATTGGTGAATCCTTATGTTTTGGGGACCTTGCCACTTCCTATCTTTTATTGTTTTTATTATGTCAGACTTTCAAACTTCTTTTGTGAGCTATGTATTTATCTCAGTCATAACTATGATATAGGGACTTGTTGTCATACTTAGTATGTTTCCACATATGAGGATGTTGTACTCTTATTTTGGTATCGTTTATGATGTTGAGACTCATATCTCACTTTCATGCTTTATTATCTTTCATTGTTCATCTTGATTGTATGCTTATGTCAAGTGCATTTTTTAGGTTCTCTCGGGATCCTATTCACCATGTCACATCTAGGGGAAGTTTGGGTTGTGACAGATTTGGATCAACTTGACAATTCCTTAACTTTCGAGGGGGAGCTTGTGTCTATTATAGATAGGCTAGTTAGAAAGTTGAGGTCCAAGGAGATTCCCTTCCTAAAGGTTAAGTGCAAGCATCGTCCAATCAAGCAGGCTACTTGAGAGGCCCAACATGACTTGCGAACCAGGCATCCTCACTTTTTCGATTCTTCAGGTACTTTCCTTTCATTAACTTTTAGGAACGAAAGTCTTTTTAGTAGTAGATGTTGTAATGGCCCTCCAGGGCCTTGGCTTGCTTTTGTATTTATTTCTTAAATGCCCCTTTTCGTAGTTTCTATGTAATGTATTTGATGTGTAGAATGGGTGGCACACTTCATGAGGTCGTTGGGAGAGCTTTGGATGAGATTTTTCATTTAGGAGCTTTTATTTAGAAAGGGTTGACTTTGGTTAATATTCTTGGTAAACAAGCTCTAACTAGTTTTTGATTAGCACCGTTAGCTCTTGAATGTTGAGTTTGAGTCTAGTAGGACCTTTGGTTTAGATCCCATAATGGTCAGGTTATGTTTGGATTCTTATTTGATTTGTTGTTTTTATGATATTCTTGACGTATGTCAGTATTTCACCGAGACGAAATTTGTTTGTCATTTTATTGATTCTATTGAGTTCAAAATATTTTTTTTGGTTGGGTGGTATATTTATTCAGTTTGCATTCATTGGACCCCGATAAAATCCCAAGGGTCCATTCGAAATATAAATTTCAAGTTTGTTGGTGCTTTAGTCACTGATATAGTCGCTCCTACAGAGACTGGCTCACACCACTGACGCCTCTTCTGTGGAGTGTGGGCATCACCAACGAAGCAGGATAACTACGCAAGGAGTCGCACCTGCAAGCTAACTTTTTGTTTGGCGTTGTAGGATCCTTAGAATGCTCTTAGGTAGTTTAAACTTAGATTCAGACATGTTGGTGGCTTTTATTGTGATTGTGTGGTTATTTTTGTATTTTCAAGCTTTTATGATGATTATTATGATTGTGGGCCAGAGGCCATAGACTTAGATTGACTGGAGTTCCAAGTTAGTACGAATGTACTCTGAATGGGTTGATTGTATTTGGCTTGCATTCATACACATGACATCTCTATTTTACATGTTTTGGGGTGGAAATGAGAAAAATCTAAATTTGAGATCATTAAATGGTATTTGCCTTAGATTTTACTTGTTTTGGGATCTGAGAGAGCGTGTTATTGATTTACTCAAGGAGTTTGGGATTTTCAAATAAATTAAATCAATTTTTGGGATTTTCATTTTAAAGAGAGGTTTACTTTAAACTTATTGGCTTTACTACTATGACATGATTATTTCACGAAAAAACAACATTTTCTTTTGAGATTTTGACTTGAAAGGTGATTTGATTTAAACATACAGATTTTTATGGTTTGTTGAGAGAAGGACTATTTTTATGGTATTATGAGTCCGAAGTATGATTCTGATTGTACTTCATTTATTCTACATATGTTGATGAGTTATAAAGGCCTACATATTGAATCATGTGATTTACTTTTATGCATATGTTGATGAGCTCCAACGGGTCTACAAAATGTGTCGAGGAGCCAATTGATGAAAGCTAAATTATGGCCCAATTTGAAGGCATAGGCAGTTGGTTTCAAAATAATAACAAACTTTAGAGGTTGGGCTCGAACTAGAAGAATTGACAACTGGGATCAATCTCAAATTCTTTTCTCAACATACACGTGCGCGTGCACACACATACAGTCCAGTTATACTATTTACATTAAAGAAGTAGTTCTTGTTAATGTTGTCCGATTCTCAAAAAACATGTGCTCCCTCGGTTCCTTTTTACTCCCTCTTACCAACAATAGTTTTCACTATTGATTTGACACATACCTTAAGAAACCATACATAGTAGGGGTATATGACTATGTTATCTTTGAATATATTAAATGTAATGCTTTGGAAAATGTAATGGATATTAAACAGTATTTAATAGAAAGGGTAAAATAGATACATAAAAGGGTAAATTGTCTATTTATTTTCCAAACTGGACAAGTAATGTTGGACAATTATTTTTAGTATAGTGGACAAGTAAAGATGGACGGATATATATATATATATTTATATATTACCTTAAAAGCATGAACTCCTAACTTGAATGTTAAATTACTATAATATCCCTAACTTAGGTTGTGACTTTTTCAATGAGTTGTGACTTTTCTAAAGAGTTGTGACTTTTTCAATAAGTTGTGACTTTTCCAAAGGGTTGTGACTTCTCGGAGAGGTCACTTTTTCGATGAGTTGTGACTTTTCCGATAAGTTGTGACCTTTTTCAAAGGGTTGTGACTTTTCCAAAGAGTTGTGCTTTTTTCAATATGTTGTGACTTTACTAAAGGGTTGTGACTTCTTGGAAAGGTCATGACATTTCAGATAAGACACAAAAAACACTTGTTCATACTACCATTTGTTGGCTATAAATAGAGGGGCTTCCTCTCATTTTTCAACCATATTTTTTTTAATCTCCTACTCTTCTTCTTACATTTTAAAAAATTTCATGTGATTTATTGTTGTTGAGTGACTTCGAAGTTTAGCAAAATCTGAGGTACTATTCTGATGAAGTAAATCGTTCTATCCTAAGAGGGTACATTCTATAACCTCGAGTACTTGAGAAAATAATTTTGATGATATAATAATTATTGTTTTGCTTAATATATATACATTAGTATGCAATGTTCCAATATATGAAGTTAGCATGATGTAGTCTAAATTCATCTGTTTTTGTTAACAATTTCTCTTGTGATGTAAATATATGCTTTTGAACATCTTTTTCCAAAATTATTAAACTTCTCAAGAGTGAAAATATGTAGATATATATGAATCATTTAAAAATTTATCAATTAGAAAATAAATTTTATATTCAGTAATATGGAACAAACATTTTCATTTTGTCCCTGCACTAAAATTAAAATCTATTAACTATAAGAAAAAATAGTAACATTAATTAAAAGTCATATTTATTTATGTAAGTATAAAATTTAATTATTAGAAATACATCTATTGCACATTAATCCTTTAGTTATAACATTTTAAATTCTCTTAGTTATTATTAATTATTGCGAACGTTATTCACACTCTTTACCATTCTTTAGTTATAATATTATGAATTTTCATAGTTATTAAATTAATTATTTTTATATTTCATCTTTTCTTATATTAACTTTTGACCAATAATTTTTTATATTATTACACCACCCCTATATATGTGATAACACGGTGTTGCTATTTTTCCTTGGATGAATCATACTTGATTGAATAAATTGAAAATCGTTTACAAGTATATGAACTACATCTTTGTCTGCTGTAATATAAACATGTGATTATATATATGATTTCATAGATAAAATATATTCTTTAATTTTAATTTTAATTTTTTCCGGTAAAAAAAAAGGAAACATTTCTCAGTTAACCATGGACAGTCAAATAACTATCTTTGATTTATGTATACAGTCAATCCAGAAGTCAAATATGAGAGCCAACAACAAGAACACCATCTATTATGTTATAGCTTATAACTTTTAAAATAAAAATTAATATACAAAGATTAGTTCTATAAAATAAAATGTAGTTGTTCTCTTCACATGTTCATATGACATCTAAATAGTTTAACGTGGAATACACGTGCAAAACACATCTGGTTAGATGACAAGAAAAATACATAACAAATATTGTCTATAAGGTGATATTACTGAGATACGACTAATTACATGATTGAACCTCATCGAATTGTAATAAATATATGCATTATTGCATTTAACTAACATAATTTTCATGAATCATCATCATAGATTCGTGTGAATAAGAGATATATATGACAATCCACATTGAACATTCATAAAAGAATTTGCAATATTATTTTGTGCAAAGATTATTATTATTCAAATCTTCACTTGAATAAGCAATACTATTTACTATAACATATATTTTCTGAATTGGTAATCGCGTGCAACGCACTGTTGGGGTTTATTTGCCCTGATTTCTTACCATAAATAGGTTTTCATTTTAGGAAAATGTTTTAATATTTTAACTAGTCATTTTCTTGTAGGAAAGGTTTAGGACTCTATAAATATAGGCTGCATTTTTATACCATTTTTATCTATTTCTATTCCTATAAATTCTATTTGGGTTTTCATTATTTCTGCTTTTTTCTTACTTAGGCTTATTCCTGAGTATGTAATAATATGTATGAATTTTTCTAATAATTTTATGTGCTCATCTTGTGTCCTCGAGTATAATAGTATATCGTCTATGTATATTATACAATTTTCTAATTGGTTAAAGTAATTATCCACAAAATGTTGGTATCTTCCTGGTGCATTTTTATATCCGAAGGGTAATACGTTCCATTCATAGAATCCTTGGGGTACTGTGAAAGCTGTTCGTTTTTTAGATTCTTCTTCTAATTTTAGATGGTAAAATCCTGATTTACAATCAAATTTGCTAAAGTAATTATATCCTTGGACTTGTCTTATTTTTAATATCTTATTTGGAATTGGATAATTATATGTTTTGGTTTTGACATTTAAGTTTCTATAGTCAATAACCATTCTACTCTTTCCTCGTTTTTGTTCGCTATGTTTGTTTACTATAAATGTTGGGCTTGTGTGTTTACTATTGCTTTCCTGTATGTATTTATTTTCTAATAACTCCATCTATTATTTTTACTTCTTTTTCAGTCATTATCAGATATATTTAATTCTTCTATTTCTGCACTTAATTCATTTTCAGATAATTCATATATACTATCATCACTATCGAGTTCATAATCTATATATTCGTCATTATTAATTATTATTTCAGCTATTTGTCTTTTCTTAGGATTTTTAGGTAATTTACAGTCTTTAGCTATATGTCCTAATTTTCCACAGTTGTAACACGTACATTCAGTTATCTTTTTCTTTGGTTTATATGGTCTTTTGCCATTAATTTTTTTTACATAATATTGTCTCCTAGGCCTTTTATATTTATATTGGGATTTATATTTTTTGTATTTATTTTGTTTTCTATTCTTTTTGTAGTAATTGTCAGCACATCCGAATTGGGGTGCTATCTTGTCTTTACAACATGCTAAATTTTTTATTATTGATTTTTTCAGTTTTATTTCTTCTCTATATTTTTCACATATGTCTGAGTACCATTTTTGTAAAAATCTTATCCTTGCTCCTAAAGTATCATGCAAACCTGCTTCATTCCAGTCTTTGGTTATTTTTGAACTAAATGGTTCTGGTAATTTTGTTAAGTATAATTTTCTTATTTCCTTACCTTCATCTGGTGTATATGTTCCTTTATAATAATATTCTCTAAATACACATGTGTATTCATCTATATAACACATATTACAGATTGCTAATTTTAACATTAGATTTCTGTTTAATTGTTTTTCTTTATTTTGTTCTTCTGTTTCAGTAGTTGTACTACTAAACTCATTTCGTATGGCTATTTCATATTTATTTAGGATATCTATAGCCGTTGTTGCTAATTTACCATCTATGCTTATTACTTCTTAATGTATTTATACTTTTTTCTGGTAGATTTTGTAACCATAGTTTTATGGTTCCTATGAGTGTTCTTTCTATGTATCCTGGTACTTCTGTTATGGTTATTTTATTGTCTATTAGTTGTTTTGAGATGTATCCTATCCATAGCTGAATTGTTTTATTTATATCAGTTACACAATCTAAGTCTAAGAAGTTGCCATTTTGTGTAGTTGGAGTTGGTGTCCATTTTTTATTTAATCTTTTATTCCATATGGTATTATCTCTGTCAGATTGTTCATAACTAACTGTATAATATGTTGGATTTAATGTTTTTGGATTTTTAACTCCTGATGTACTAGCTTCCTTTTCTTTATTTTCTTCTTCAACATCTCCTGCATTTATTTCAATGTCTTTTGCTTCAATATTTGCTATCATTTCTGTATATGTTTCGCTTATTTCTGATCTCTATATTTTGTACTCTCATATTTATAGTGGATTGCTCATCTCCTTTGTGGACGTAGGTCGATTGACCGAACCACGTTAAATCTGTCTCTTTTGGTGTGTTTCTCGTTTGTCTTCTTACTCATGATCTTTCGAAGTTTGCTTTGCTAGCTTCCGCATTACACCTGCTTATTTCGGTCCTAACACACATGTGTCGAAAAACTAGTATATATATATATATAATGGGGAGATTTAGGGAACAACTAGAAATTATCAATATCAAGTAGCAAAAGTAAGGAATCAGAAAAAAATACAATCTGCCATGTTTGAAAACAACTAGTAGTGTGCACATTTGATGGGGTTTGTACATAATAGGTAGATATTAATCAAAACCAAATCAGTAAAAATATGGATAGAGTTCGGTCTACACCTCATGTGATACTCTCTCGAACTATCAAATGGATATCCCTTGGTTCTCTCGAACTCTAAGTCCCTTAACAATAAAATATCAAACATTGCTTGAGTAGATAGAATGTCCCTAGCTCATACCATTAAATGAGAAATAAACCAAATTATCCTATCTCAGTCCTAATTAACTATTGAAGTCTTACCCAACTTCATTTTGCTTTTTCAAGACAAAATGGTGTTATAGAGCTCAATCAATGTTTGCAACCACTGATTTTTGATAAAAACATTAAGAAAATAATAGATCCATGCATAACAATCAAATTTGAGTACTAATTAATCAATACCCATTGAGTATTACCCTCACATCATGCACACAACCTTAGATACCAATTTGGCTACGTATGATGAAAAAAATAGAGACAACACTGATATAAGTAGCACCTGTGTTGGGGTCGGTGGAACGACGGTCAGAAATTGTATGGCGCCAATTAATTGGCAGTGCTTAGGCAGGTTTCCTATAGTCAAGCCGTCATGCAGCCGGTGACACGCCAACTGGCTCTTACGGGATGCCGGTTCCTTCGCCGAAGTGTTTCTGTAATTTTTAATCTCAAAATCATTTAAATTTGATTTTCCCAAGAAATGTCGGCACAAAAGAGAACCAGCGCATAAAATTCCCTCAATTAACATTAAAACAAAGCAATAATTCACGAATTTTAGTGTAATGAGTTAGTAAAATACAAACTCATCACCTGTAGGGTGGTTAGCGAGGTGATTCTAAGGTTTTTAATTTTAATGCATATGTTGATGAGCTTCGGCGGGTCTACATAATGTCTTGGGAATCCTACTAGGCAGCCGACAAGGCAATTTCCAGACTTTTTAGCTTGCCTACTGATATTTATGTTTGACATAGGCATATGTAGGAGGGGTCATCGGGTTCACGTGAATTCATGCTCTTCTTCTGAAATCATATATAATAGCGTTATATTTTTAAAGTTTTTGTTAAATATAGATGTGTGAACTCGCAATCGAACTGTCATATAATGTAATGATGATTGAGTGCACCTCTCAATGAGATTAAAAATTTGTATTTTATATGTATCTTGCATTATTTTTCTTTCTAAAATTAGGTAACACCTTTCTAAGTGGTTATTGGTAGCACAATTGACGTTTTAATTAATCAATCATTTCAATCTTGGACCTATAAATTTAACATTTTAATTATTTTTAATGATACGAACCTAAATGTCAAATCGATTAGATCCACCTTTCCATAATAGTGCCCTCATCATTCCGAAATCCTGAATATGACTCTGATGTTTGAGGTCATCTTAATCCAATTTAGGATTGTGTCTGTCATAAACATTTTCCTACAAGATAAGTTACTAGCCAAATAAAAAAAAATCATTTTAACTAAAAAAAACATCAATTATGGTAAAAAAAATAAAAATAAAAAAATCACCGCAAATATTCTAACAGGTTCCTTTATTTTCTTGGTAATATCTAACAGGTTCCTTAAGAGCAACAGTAGGTTCCATTTTATTTGAAGTGATGTGGGAGTGTACGAGGTGGAGTGGTGCCATTTAATTAACATATTTTTTAGTCAACGTTGAGCTGAAAACTTGACACCTACTTAAAAACCGTGTCTTAGAACAGGAAAAATCACCTAACAAAGAACCTCATCCATTTATCCTCTTCCTTTACTAATAATATTTAAATTTCTCCCCAGATATTGTTAAGAAACCGACAGTTGAAAACATTACTTCCCTCTGTTCCAATTTATATGACACATTTCGCTTTTTGAGAATCAAACAGTTTAAATTTGACCGAAAATTTGCTCACGAAATCTTCAATTTTTTTTAAATGAAATTTATATATTTGTAAACTACATTAAATGTACTATAAGTCTCAATAATTGATAATTCAAAATATTTAAAAGATATATGAAAAATTTACGGTAAAAGATAGATTTGTTTAAATTTTGAAATTCGAAATGTGTCACATAAATTGGGACAAAAGAAAGTATTAATTAATCAATATATAACAAACGTGCTGAGTCTCATATAGTTGCTGCTAACACGTAACGCATTACTCTTAGATATTAAAACTTAACACTCATGTCCCACACAAGTCCTCTGAAAGAACATGGAAGCTCCCTTTAATAAGTACTCTTAACTATATATATATATATATACTTAACTTGATCACACTTTTGCTTGATTAATAGAATGGACGATGGTAAGAGAATGGGTGGTATAACATCAGAATATAGAGGTGTTAGAAAGAGGAAATGGGGTAAATGGGTGTCCGAAATCCGTGAGCCAGGAAAGAAAACGAGGATATGGCTAGGGAGTTTTGAGACAGCGGAGATGGCGGCGGCAGCATATGATTCAGCTGCATTTCACCTCAGGGGACATGCAGCTAAGTTAAATTTCCCAGAGTTGATTGAACATTTCCCTAAACCAGCAAGTTCTTCCCCTGAAGATATACGTTTGGCTGCACAACAGGCTGCAATTAGAGTTCAAAACACAAATTCCATGGCCTCTACTAGTCATGGTCATGGAGCACCCGTTACAGTAGGACTATCTCCAACTCAAATTCAAGCTATTAATGACTTTCCTATGGATTCACCAAATATGTGGACTACTCATGAAGACATAAACGTTACTTATGAAATGAGTGATTACCAAGAAATGGATGATTGTCTTTGGGATTACTCATCAACTAACTCATTTTAGAGGCCTAATTTTAAAGGTTCACTATTCTATTTTACAAACATATATTTAATTAGAGTGTGTCATGTTTGTACTAATTAACATCCATATATGTTGTGCCATTATTTAAGGTTGTTCAGTAGCATCAAAATGAGTTGGTTTTTTGACATCTCGTTTTGTGTGTTGCTCTTCTAATATTGTAATGTAATGCGTGAAAAAAACTTATTCCAATGTGCTCTACTGCATAATCAAATAAAATACTCCCTTTTAATTTGTTTGTTAGTCCTTTCAAAGGAATGTTTCTTTACTCTCTTTTTTTTGTCTAATTTTTTAATTTAATTTTCCATATTTAATACTATAAAATTTTAAAACATTTTGATATATTTGATGTATTTTTAATTTAAATAAAACAGATAAACTAAAATGGAGAAATTATTATAATTGGATATTTCTGCTGATGTACATTTCTTGTTTGATCATCTTATTTTATTGATTTTATTCAGTATCGATTACACGGGACCATTGTATTCTATTACTAAAATAATTTTCTGACTAGAATAAAGAGATTCAACCTTCTATATTTTATTAGAATAATCACAAGTATCTAACGACCCTGTGAAGGAGGATATTCTTTTCTTTTTTTAATCAAATAAATTCGAGATCCGATGGTCTTATGTATAAACTCAAAACAGATCCAGAATATGTACACAACCCAGTTTACTACAAAGCCATAAAAACATAAAGATGAAAGACTTTCTTCACTGCCGCTGCGCAAGTCCGGTTAGAGAGTTGAAGAGGAACTTCAAGTAAGGATCTAAGCTAATGGCCTTAAATCTTTATGTTTTTACATTTAGTGGAAGATGAAGATAATAACCGTATCCATTAGTGTATATTAGGGGTGTAAAGTGGACGAATTGAGCTGAAATTGGAGAGAATAAAATTGGCTAAATTGGAAGGATTAGAAATCACGTTGAGTTATCACTTATCACCCACCCAAATTTACTAGGAGACTTACATAAATATACAATATTAAAAAATATTTATCATTTATAGCAGTAACGTTTTTTTCCCCACTTGATCACTTTTAATACATTTATGGTACAATTTTAATACATATTACAAAGAACAATTTATTATTCATTTATAATAAAATATTTATTGATAGATAATACATTTATCAAACATTTTAATACAGTTATAATACAATGTATCAATTTCTTACCAAACAAACATAATATATTTTTTAAAAAACAATTATAACACATATATATTGCATACATAATTCACTTTTAGTACATATTGCAAATTTAACATAGTATTACTACGTATTGCTATAAATGATAGTGATCTTAGGCTAGGCATATTTATATGCCTAAGTTGTCAATAATTGCCCATAAAGTGCTTGAATTGAGGAATGATCTTGAGTCTATTAGCTTGATTTTTTTATACTTCTGATGATTGTGCACTTACACACATGATTAGTTGTTTCAGGAACTCTCGAAGGAATTGGAGTTGGAACGAAGAAAAAAGGAGAAAAGACGCGCAAGAAATTGACTAAGTGTGAAGACCCCAGGGCTTGGCGTACTGAGAGGCGCATCGCGCCAGCCCACAAAGTTCTGCAAGACTTCTGGGGGCGTATTGTTTGGCGCGACACGCCAGCCCCAAAATTACTGAGGGCACACAAGAGGCGCGCTGAGAGGCGCCTCGCGCCATCAACCAAAGTTCTACGGCAATTTTAAGGCGCACTGCTTGGCGCGTCGTGCCACAAGTGGAACTTCTGCGCGCGCTGCTAGGCGCGACACGTCCCACTTTTGCCGACTTTTCCAACTTTTAAACATTAAATAGATTCCTAATTTGAGTAGGATTTGTTCCCAACTTTTCCTACTATCATAAATAGATCCTTAGGGCTCCATTATTAGGGTTCGACTTTTGATTTAGTGTGCAAGAGCAAGAATTCAAGTTTGTAATAGGTTTTAATCTTTTAATTCTTCTATTTTCCGGAGATTGCATGAACTATTGTATTTTCTTGTTTTCTAATAGCATGAGTAGCTAAACGTCCTAGTTCTGGGGCTGTAGCTACGAATTGATTGTTGATTATTTGAGGTTGTTGAATTAATTTTTGGTTGTCAATACAAGTTACTTCTATATTCTTGTTTTAGTATTTTATGCTTGTGCACCATAAGATAAATCTATTGTCCAATCTTAAAATTGGGAGAGGAGGTTAGATAGACCAAAGAATATAGAGAGCTCGGTCCACCCATTAAATTGAGGTGATTAGTGTTCAGGAGTGACGCCCAGACGAACACCTTGCTTGGTTACGAAATAGGATGAAATATAAATGCTCGCCAGTTAGTCTATTTATCCCCGCTCAACAATGTAGTTAGATAGCTAACTGGGGTAGGCGACGAGAGGCGTATAACCCGGATCATATCATTAACCCTATAAATCAGTTACTTGACAACTGGAATTAGTTCTAAGCCAATAATATGATACATGATATTCATGATATGCGGCAGCCCTGGAATTGCTTTTAACTTGCTTGAAACATTATATCAAAGTCGTTCACAATTAGTTACTTTCATTTAGTGCATAATTATTAGTAGATAAACAATAAATCATCAACTCTTGAAAAGGTTACTTTTTACTTTTAGTTGTAGAATTAAGTGAATATAAGTTGATCATAAGTCCCTTGGGAACGATAACTTGTTTCTTAAAGAATCTATATTACTTGCGCGACCACGTACACTTGCGTGTATATTGGGGAGCAACAAAATGATAGTAAGAAATAAAAGTACCGCTAAAATCAGTAATTATTTATTAAAAGGTACTCATCCAAATAATTTTTCCTTATCTACTTTTGGATCAAATAGGCTAATTTTTTTGGTTATTACCCGTATAATTTTACCCGCTTAATCTAAAAAATTTAAATGCTATTTAACTTTTGTAATGACAATTCGTATTCCAAGTCTAGAAAATAAAAAAATAAATTATTGATTTTGAAATTAAAAGTTATCAAACTTTATACCATCAAATAAATATTTTCTCCCTTCGTTTAAAAAAGAAAGATCTAAAATCTAATTTTGGTCTGCTTAAAAAATAATGACTCTTATTCTTTTTTGGCAACACTTTAATTTCAGTTTTCCACGTAGCATGTTTAGTGCCATAAGCTTAATTTTTTTTTTTGGTATATTTGACATAAATTTAATTTAGGATCACAAGATTGGAAATTCTTCTTTATTTTCTTAATTTTCATGTCAAGTCAAGTTAGATATTTCTATTTTAAATGAAGGGAATATTTAAGATGATTCATTCAACATGTATTGTATGAAATACAATACAATTTAATTTCTTTCGTTTATTTTGATTATAGAAAAGCAATTTTTTTTATTTACAAATGAAAATAATGAATATATAAATTTTAGAAGATATAAAATAGATGATAATTCATGCATTCAATAAGGGAACATATACATTGCATTAATACTAATAAAGAGTTTCAAAACAAGTTGAATTGAAGAAAAAATTGGACTTAATGGAAGCTTATCCTAAAATGATTTGGACTTCAATGAGTTGAGATTGACTCAATATAAATTACCTTAAGCCAAATCCATAAAATTCTAGACGAGTTGGGCGAGTTACCTATATATGAGCTCATATTGATAGCCCTAGTGTGTGTTATTATGCTATCGTGTCTTCAAATGTCGGGTTGATTCCATCTCAAGTACAATAAACTCTCACTGGATGCTATAATATTAAACCCATAAAGAGAATATTTTTAGAACCTGTTTGGATAACAATTAACTTTTGACTTATGAACTAAAATTCACATGCCAGAAATCGTAATAGAGTCTTGATTTAGAGTGATGCAACAATAACGAGGCACACAATATTACTTAAGAGCTCATTACAATTAGGGCTTTTTGGATTATAAAAATTGATCACACTCAAGTTACCCTCAAAACAAGTAAGAGAATATGCGGTCGTTATGATTAAAATTACCCAACAAGAATCGGGGTCAAATACTACATAGAGTGATATAATGCAAGAAATTCAATTTGAAAATTAAGAGTGTAAACCAATTTGTTTGTAGCAATTAAAAGATATGGGTGAATGATTCCACAAAATTAATGAAAAGGGTTTTGGTATCAAGTAACATAATTAAACTAAAATTAGGATTTCAAACAAGTAAAAGACGATCTAGGGGTGCGAGAATTTGTATCAATATCGAGTAGGGGTATTTGTGCTTGCTCATAATCGTTAAACAATCATGGATAGGCCGGTAATTTTAAATAACACTAATATTTTTTCGATCTCATAACATTAGATCATAGAATATCCTTTTGGTCTCATCTATGTGAGTCACAAATAAATGCAATACCTTACTAGAATCTCTCTTCCGAGCAGATTTGGTAACTAGAATTGAATCAAAATTTCTCTTTCAAGCAAAATATAGTAAACAAATATGAATTGCACGCATTAAACTAATTACCCAATTCAATCAATCTATTTCGAGCATCAATCGAAGATCTAAGGTAGGATTACGTTTGCAACCTTAACTCATGCATGCTAATTAGCTTAAATTCATGAATCTACAATAATAAAAGAGAGCAAGACACAAACCCACTACAATAAATAAACACCTAAACTCATAAACACACCCCCAGATTTGGGATTTTAGCCAAGCATCATAAGAGGAAAAGAGATTATACTCATTATGATTCCAACCATTGGGGAATTGAAATTAAGCGCAAATTTTCAAGACTCTCTTCAATTTGAACCTTCTATTGTCAATTACAAGGTTGCTCACAAACACCGGAACTATAAGAGTATTTTCTCAAAGTTAATACTAAAAAGTTATCCAAAAATCTGATACCAAAATGTGGTTTCTAGAAAATAATCAAAAAGTTATATATTTTCTCTCTCGTTTTGACTATATAGTTATCAAGGGGAAACTGTAGATAACGAATAACCTAAGGAAACAGAGCACGTTCAGGAAAAAGAAGCGGAAATTATGCCAAAGGCAAATGTGACAAAAATTGGTGTTGAAACTTTGGCGACATTACCTCAAATCAAAATCACACTTCCGAAAGAAAAATGACAATGAAAAATTCAAAAAGTTTGTGAAAATAGTCAAAGATTTGAAAGTGAACATTCCATTGGTGGATGCCTTGACCGAAATTCCGGGTTATGCTAAATACATAAAGGAGTTAGTGTCAACGAAAAAGGGTGATCAATTGTGAAATAATTGTACTACCGCAAACATGTGGTGCGATAATGGGAAAGAATGATATCTTCAAGAGAGATGACCCAGGAGCTTTCACGATCCCCTGCACTATTGGTGAGTATACTTTTGCAAAATATTTATGTGATCTTGGTGCCGGCATAAATTTGATGCCATTGATGGTATTTGATACGTCCGGGCTTGGGAAAGAAACATCAACATATATGAGACTTTTAGTGGCTGGTCATTCAATTAAAAACATGGTGGGTGTGGTCTATGATACGATGGAAAAAATTGAAAAATTTGTGTTCCCCGCGGATTTTGTGGTGCTTGATTATGAAATTGATTTCAAGATGCCGGTTATTCTTCGTAGACCATTCTTGGCCACGGACAAAGCTTTGGTTGATGTGGATGGTGGTGAGTTGCCATTCATGGTATTTGATATGCTCGCGCTTGAGAAACCAAAACCAACAAATATGAGGCTTTTAATAGCTGATCGTTCAATTAAAAACTTGGTGGGTGTAGTCTATTATATGCTGGCAAAAGTTGACAAATTTGTGTTCCCCTCGGATTTTGTGGTGCTTGATTGTGAAATTGATGTCAAGATGCCAGTTATTCTTTGTAGACCATTCTTGGCCACGAACAAAGCTTTGGTTGATTTGGATGGTGGTGAGTTGAAGTTCCGATTCAATCATGAAGTAGTCAGCTTCAATATTCACAAATCAATGAAATACCCAAGTTACATGCATGTTATGTCTCACTTTTATCAAATTGATTATGCTGTAGCAAGTATTGGAAGTGCAAAATATTGTAGGGAGCCTTTGACTCAAGTGATACTAAATTATTATCAGAATGAAATTAACGACAATGATGAGGTTGGGGGAGCTCTTGAAAGGTGTGGGTTCACACAATTATTTCCAAGCTAAACTCGACCTTGATTTGTCTAATAGAGAAGCACCACCCGCCAAACTATCCATCATTGAACTACCAAAATAAGAGTTGAAGGAGCTCCAGCCTCATCTCAAATATCTTTTCTTGGGGGCAAACAACACACTTTCGGTAATTATTGCAAGTGATCTCAAACCATGGCAAGTGGAGTTGTTGATTATAGTGTTAAAGAGGCACATTAAGGCATTGGGGTGGTCGATTGCCGTCACTTTGGGTATTTCACTAGGCATGTGCATTCACAAAATAAACTTAATGGAAGATTGCAAACCAAGTATTGAATATCTAAGAAATTTAAATCCACCTATGCAAGAAGTAGTGAAGAAAGAAATAATAAAATGGTTAGATGTGGGAGTCATCTTCCCAATTGTGGATAGCCAATGGGTGAGTCAAGTGCAATATGTTCCAAAAAAGGTGGTATCACGGTAGTTCCCAACGACAAGTCCAAGTTAGTTGACTAGATCCATTAGCGGGTGGCGTGTGTGCATGGTTTATTAGAAGCTAAATTAATGGACGAAAAAAATCATTTTCGTATGCCCTTTATTGATCAGATGCTTTATAAGATTGCCGGAAAAGGGTGGTATTGCTTTCTTGATGGATATTCTGGGTACAATCAAATCTCCATTGCACCGGACGATCAATAAAAGACAATGTTTACATGCCCCTATGACACTTTTGCATTCAAGCCAATGCCCTTTGGTCTATGCAATGCCCCAATCACCTTTCAATGTTGTCTGATATCGATATTTGTAGATATGGTAGAAGACTCTATGGAGGTGTTCACGAATGATTTCTCTGTTGTGGGGGATTCTTTCGTGAAATGTTTGAAGCATTTGGAAATGGTGTTGTAAAGGTGTGTGGATTCAAATTTGGTCCTGAACTAGGAAAAGTGTCACTTTATGGTGAAAGAAGGAATTGTGCTTTGGCACAAAGTTTCCGGGGAAGGTATTGAAGTCGATCAAGCAAAAAAACAAGTCATCAAAAATTAACTTCCCTTAATTTTATTAAAAGGTGTGAGGAGCTTTCTTGGTCATGACATGTTCTATAGGCGGCTTATTGAAGATTTCTCCAAGATCGTTAATCCATTGTGTAGTTGAGAATGAGAGCACATTTGGTTTTGATGACTCTTGCATGGTGGCTTTCAAAACACTCAAGGAGAAACTTATCTCAACCCCAATAATCATTGCCCCCTATTGGAACTTCCCTTTTTAAATGATGTGCAATGCTAGTGGTTTGGCACTAGGAGCTATTCTTGGGCAACGCAAAAACAAGTTCTTTCACCCTATCTATTATGCTATCAAAATGCTGAATTGTGCTCACAAGAATTACACAATAAAGGAATAAGAATTGTTGGCTGTGGTATATGGGTTTGAGAATTTCGAACGTATTTGTTTCGTACCAAAGTTGTTATTTACACATACCATGCAACTTTAAGGTACCTAATGGCAAAGAAAGAGGTTAACGCCAAGATTGATCCAATAGGTGTTCCTTCTCCAAGAATTTAACTTTCAGGTGAAAGATAGAAAGGGATGTGAGAACCAGGTAGTTGACCATGTTTCATTGTTGGAGGTGCTAAAGTGGTTAAAGAGAGAGACATTGATGATGCTTTTCTAGATGAATCTGTAATGGTAATTTCTACACCCTTTGTTCCTTGGTATGCTGATTTGGAAAATTTTATTATTTGTGGGATGTTACCTGATGAATTGAGTAGCCATCAAGAGAGCAAATTCCTATTTGATATGAAGAAGTACTAATGGGATGAACCATTTATTTTTAGAGAATGTGCTGATAATATCATTTGACGTTATGTGCCAAAAGTGTAAATGAATGAGATCCTTGAAGCATGTCATGCCTCACCAACACGTGGTCATCATGAAGACATTCTTACAGCCTCTAAAGTTCTACAATGTGGCTACTATTGGCCTACACTATTTAGGGACACTCATGTGTTCTGCAAATGTTATGTCCAATGTCAACTACAATGGAGCATATATAGGAGACATGAATTGCAACTTTCACAAATCCTTGAAATTAAATTGTTCGATGTTTGAGGAATTCATTTTATAGGCCCTATTCCTAGGTCTTTTGGGAATAAGTACATCCTCGTAAAAGTTGATTATGTTTCCAAACAGTTGGAACCAATAGCATTACCAAACAATGAAGCGCAAAATGCTATAAGGTTCCTCAAAAAGAACATTTTCACCAGATTTGGTACCATAAGGGCCATTCTAAGTAATAGCGGATCACATTTTTGCAATCGTCAATTCTTAGCGCTCCTCTCAAAATATGGGGTCAAGCACAAAGTAGCAACACCATACCATCCATAATCAAGCGGGAAAGTTGAAGTGTCTAATCAAGAAATAAAGAGCACTTTATCCAAAATAGTGAATGTCCATCGTACTACCTTTTCCAACAAGCTTTAAGATGCAATTTGGGTGTACCACACGATATTCAAATCCCCAATCGGGATGTCTCCCTACAAGTTAGTGTTTAGGAAATCTTTTCATGTTCTAGTTGAGCTAGAACACAAAGCGTTGTGTGCTTTGAAAAAGATAAATATGAATTGGGATTTAGCCTCCAGAGACCGTGGACACCAAATCCTTGAGCTGGATGAATTTCATTTACAGGCCTACAAAAGCTTCGCAAAATATAAAGAGAAAGTTAAACGGTGGCATGATGCTAAGATACTACCCCGCTAGTTTCGAGTAGGGGAGTTAGTCCTACTATTTAATTCAAGATTGAAACTCTTCCCGGGTAGCTCAAATCTAATTGGATTACACCGCACACTATCACATGGGTATATGGCAATGGAGTAATTTAAATTGAAGATGCAAATGGGGTGTGATTCACAGTTAATGGACAGAGGTTGAAAGCATATTTTGGAGAAGGCCATGACGTGAGGACTATTAAAGTGGTATTTTTGGATGATCTTTGAAGAGCATGTCCATATCGTGCAACGATGTTAAATTAGGCGCTTCTTGGAAGGCAACCCATGTGTTAGTTATTTTCAATAATGTGGGTGTTAACATGTGCATGCATGGTGTAAAAGGCGATTGTAAGGGCAACTCGTTGATGCGCTGAGTCTAGTAAGCAAAGCTCTAATGAGTCCGCCCAATGGGAGGCTCAACTTTAGGTACTTACTGTCACTTATGGGGATGCTCATCGCCCACTAGGCGATACGCGGATGCCATTGAGCGAATCCGTTGTAGTCTTCTTAGTCAGGCAAGAAAACGTGAAGCACACTAGTAATTTTGGTGATGTGCATGCAAGAAAAGGTGATTCACCCATGTATATTAGGCAATCACAGTGTTCCCCGTCAAAGTGAAGGACGTATGTCCTAACCTTCAGCCCCAATAGTTGATTTGAGCCTACTCGTGATTCACCGATCAAGGTTGGCGACTATCAGTACCATTAATTACTCAGGGAGTGCTCCTACCTTCTTCTTTTTATGATATTTTTGTGTATTGAGGACACTACTCTTTCCTTTTTTGTGGGGTGAGGGTCTTCGTGCCAATATTCCCCTTTTTGATTCAATAAGCATGTTTATTTAGTTTTGTTTCATTTTCTCTTAATGTTGCAATCCCCATGAGTTTAAAATAGTGAAATGCTTAAATTTTTCATTAATAAAAATTTGAGGATCAATTGTATTTAATATCGATGTCTTGAATAACACTCATGATGAGTATGATGCATAGTGTTTGTGTTGCGAGAATGAAGTCAATGTGGTTGCACCTTTGAGCGATCTTTTGTAATCTTTTATTGACTAGCTGTATTTAGATGTGAGCCTTGAAATGAACATCACACGTATGATTTTGATCTTTTCGGGATGTGTTAAATGACTGTATTTTAAAGTACCATATGTGGTGATGTCTTACTTGAAAGCATGTTTGTGGAGTTATATAATTTGACTTGTTAGTTTGATTGTGTGAATCTTGTGAATGTGAGACATGATCTTGGACAACAATTTAAAGTGGGCATCAGATTGTCCATAAAGACTTTGTGAATCCATTTTGGCACCATTTGAGCTTAATTTATTTGTTGACAACCAAAAGAAGCCCATTGAACCAAATTTTTCCTTTCCTTCTCATCAAAAATCCTTTTTGAAGTATTGTATTTTGTTAATAGACAACTTAGGCTGAAAGCCTATATTGGGGGTGTGGAAAGGAAGGCTGGATTAAAACCAAATGAAGGGAAAAGAAAGATGAGACTCAAATATGAAAGTATTGCAAAAAGAAGGAACCTCTCCTTAAAAAAAGGTTGAGTGACAAGTCAAGGTTTAAGTTCTCAAGTAAGAAAAACGAAGAAGAATAATAACTTGAGAAGAGGTGATTATGATTGCAACAATGCTTTGAAAAGATATAAGTCACCAATCAAAATTGACCATACCTGAACCCCCAGCCCCATTCCAAGACTAAAAGACCCTTGAGATCTTGCGTGAACTAGGTTGTGTGATGATTGGAAAGTATGAAACATAAAGTAAAAGGCTTGCATGTGTTTCTCTTTTGAGAGAGTGAGAGTTGCATTGATTCCTATTACCTTTATTGATTCGCTGAGAGAATCAATTTTTTTTTTAATGTGAGGGCACTTTAATGCATTTGTTGAAATATTTTCTTGGATTTGACAAGAAGCTAAGGTGAACTTGAGCTTGTGTTGAGACTATCTAGTCATCATTCAAAGCTTTTTGATAAAGATTGAGGGTAACATGCTATTGAGAGTAGTCTTGTTATAGCACTTGCATGTTAGCTCTGATTGAGTAGTGTTGTAGACACCCTTATTGAGCTTATTGTATTCCTGATTTACTTGAGGACAAGAAAACATTTAAGTTGAGTGTGTTGATGAGTGGTAGATTTGCATTTATTTAAGGTCCATTTATCTCAATAATTAGTGTCCTCAATGCCTAATTTTTTCCAAGGGTGATCCGCCAAAAGAAATGGTGAAGTAAATAGATGTCACCGAGTTTGAAAGTGCTGGCAGATAAAATGAAGGCTCAAAGGGCGATACAAGGTAGAAATCATCGAGTCGACGAAGTTATAAAAGAGAATTGAATCGAAATTGATAACACCTCAGACTTGAGAAAGGGCATAATAACAATTTTCAGGAGCTTTTGGTGCAATCTAACAAAAGATAGGCACGACACGTGGACTGAGGCACGGACCGTGGGTCTGGTCCGTAGATTGGCCCCCAGCAAGGCCCAGAGGACCACGAACAACGATCGAACCAACAGACCGTTGTGTGGTTCACGGTCTGTGGATTTGTATCTGTGGGTCATGGCCCCAATTTCATGTTTCAAACGCCAGACGACGGACCAACTGGATAGACTATTGGTTAGAGCACGGTTCGCGGTCAGGGTCCATAGGTCGTGGGTCGACAGTTATTTTTAGGGAAAGTTGGGTCTTTTCTTAATTAGTCTAGCGTAATACTATGTCATTTTACCCTTCTCTAAGACCCCTATATAAACATTTAACACCAAATTTCCGTCAATTGAAATCATTCTCTCAAATTTCTAAAAGAAGAACAAGTCACCTCTCAAAATATTTCTCTCTAGAAGTCTTGAAAAAGATGGGTCCAAGCTAGGGTTTTCAGGTCAAGTCTCCATTTCTCCATTGAAGATGAACAATTGGCTTGAGGTATGATAGTTTTCATCTATGGATTCCTTCCTTTAATGGTGTTCCCAAATTCTCCTATTTTCAAAGTTAGAATTCCCTAATTGAGTTAGGGATTTCTTCTGTATTGCAGGTTCTCCTAATTGTTGATCTATTGATTGATTTATGATTTATGTGCATGAATTGAGTTAATCTCATGATTTTTGATGATTCCCCATGAACCCATGTAATCCCTATGTTTTCCAAGTCATGATCATACAATGTGAATTTTGGATTATGAAAGATGATTATATGAAATCAAGCATGAATTGATAGAATTATATGATTTTATGATGACTGTATATGACCCCATATCTAATCCATGATTTCTAGATATTGATATATGAAAGTGTGTTTGAACTATGGAAAGATGAATTATGAAAGTTAGGATGTTTTTATAAGAGTTATGTATGTGATTTAAGGATGCTTTCAGAGTGAAGTATCAATGATCATGTTGTTGTTGTAATTGTATTGTTGAAAGGATTTTCTCATATACACATCTATGCATGACTGTGAAAAGCATTCTCACATAATATGGGTTCCTAAGGTTGAAAGGCTATTCTCACCTAAAATGAACCAATGATTAAGGAATAATGTTAGTGTTGAGGCAAGAGGAGATTACACATGTTCCTTTATGAGATATGATGAATAGGATTAGGAACTATTCCGTGGAAGTTAAGCTTAGCACCGAGTGGACAAGTAGAGATTACCCAAGTCCCATACCTATGTGCCCCTATAAGATTGTCTAGAGAGACATTAGCTAGTGGATCCACAATAGCTAGAAGTTCACGGTCCTTACCGTGGCAAGTAGGACACCCATTTTTGGTGTTGGGTAAACACTGGATTCCATGTTGCTAGCTCTTATATGTCGGTTAAGGCTACTTCCCACCGTTAAACAAATGTTATGATGAAACAGGGTTACTTCAAGGAAGTATCGTAAGGATGTTCTAAGATGATATTCACTTGCATTGATCATGGTTTTATGACTTATGGTTTCTAACTCTCAAGATACATGTTTTAGCTTGATCATTGCATGTTTATAAAAATTTCCCTTTTTAGCATGATTTAAATGTTTATATGCATAGCTATCATACTTGGTACATTATTTTTACTAACGCATACTCTTACCTTCATTTCCCTAAATATGGGGTCCGACAGTCAGGGTTCCCAGTTTCGTGGCTAGAGGTTGATTTGCGAGATTTCTGAGCTTTGGTGAGTCCTCATACTTTGAGGATGTATTTTTATTGTGCTTAGTTTCCTTCTTATTTTTAGGTTTGGACATGATATATCGGCTCGGCCCAATATCATTCTATTGTACTAGATGGTTATTGAGACAAAGTGTTTAGACTTCCGCTTTACTTTTATAAAACTTTGGACTTGAAATGTTATTTTATCTCTTATGTTTTATTTCTCATATTATGAATGCTAAGTGGATTCTATGGGGGCCTCTTGGGGTCCTATATGCCATGTTTCATTTAGGGGGTACCCCTGGGTCGTGAAACTTCTCCTCAAGCTCCTCAAGCTCTGGTTGATCCTTTGGCAGAGCAAATGACTAATGCGGAGTTTAGGGCTGTTATTCAAGTGTTGGCTCAAGTCGTGACGACTCAAACAATAGGGAGGTTACGGTTCCTGTGAAACCAAATGCGGGTACGACAACATCTAGAGTGAGGGACTTCACTAGGATGAATCCTCTAGAGTTTCATGGTTCAAAAGTTGAGGAAGATCCTCAACAGTTCATTTATGATGTTTATAAGGTGTTGATGATCATAGGAGTGACGCTGGTAGAAAAGGCGGAGTTGTCCGATTATTAACTTAAGGGTGTTGCTCAAATGTGGTTCAACCAATGGAAAGAAGGGAGACCAAAAGATGCAGGTCCTTTTGATTGGGAAAACTTCATAGTTGTTTTCCTTGATAGGTTCTTTCGCCTTGAGATGAGGGAAGAAAATGTGCTAAGTTTATCAACCTTCATCAAGGAAGTATGAGTGTGGAAGAATATTCTTTGAAATTCACACAATTATCCAGATATGCTCCCTCAATAGTTGTCGATCCTTGGGCAAATATGAGTAAGTTCATTTCGGGTGTGTCCGAAATGGTAGTTAAAGGGTGCCTTACCACCATAATTGTTAAATACATGGATATCTCTCTTCTCATGGTTCATGCTCAACAGATCGAAGAGGATAAACTTAAGGAAAAGTCTAGGAAGACAAAGAGGGCAAAAATCAGTGATGGTAATTTCTCTCATGCAAGTTCTGGTTAAACATGGTCGTCCTACATTTCGACAAAGGTTTTTTGGTCAAGGATCCTCCAATGCTCCTACAAGGTTCAACAATGATAGGGTGTCTAACTCTAAGCCTCAAGGAGGTTAGTGGGTCCTTATTGCCTAATTGTGCTAAGCGTGGAAGGAAGCATGAGGGAAAATGTCTAGCGGGTGCCAATGCTTGTTTTTTGGTTGTGGTAAGATGGAACACAAGATAAGAGATTTCCTTTGGTTGCTAAGAATGAAGGGGATAATCGTCGAAGGGATCAACCTAATCCTTCATCCGGTCCTAGTAGAGGTCAGAAGCAAAACAAGTTTTCTACACTTCAGACTCGTGGTGAATAAGAGGGTTCTCCCGATGTGGTTACCAGTATGTTGAAAGTCTTCCAATTTGATGTTTATGCTTTACTTGATCTTGGTGCCACCTTGTCTTTTATGACACCATATGTGGCTATGAGGTTTGATGTTCTTCCGGATGTGTTATTAGATCCGTTTTCTTTCTCTACCTCTATTGGTGATTCTGTTGTGGATAAGAGGGTCTATAGAATGTGTCACATTTCCTTGTTCCATAGAGTTACTCTTGTTGAATTGGTAGAGCTTGATATGCTAGATTTTTATGTTATCATTTCTATGGATTGGCTGCACTCATATTAGGCTTCTATTGTTTGTAGAACTCGTGTAGTCAAGTTTTAGTTCCCAAATGAGCTTGTCTTAGAGTGGAGGGGGAAATTCTATGCCTAAGAGTCGGTTTGTCTCTTATCTTAAATATAGAAATAAGATTTATAAGGCTTGCATTTACCATCTAGTTAGGGTGAGGGATGTGGATTCCGAAACCCCTACTCTTGAGTCGGTCCCCATTGTTAATGAGTTTCCGAAAGCATTCCCAAATGATTTACCTGGTATATCTCCTGAAAGGGAAATAGACTTCGGCATCGACCTTCTCCCAGATATGCAACCTATTTCTATTCCTCTTTACCTTATGGATCTGACAGAACTAAAGGAGTTGAAAGAACAATTGAAACATTTGTTGGATAAGGGCTTCATCCAGCCAAGTATCTCTCCATGAGGTGCTCCAGTTTTGTTTGTTAGAAAGAAGGATGGTTCTCTTCGTATGTGCGTTGACTATCGTCAGTTGAGCAAGGTAACCATTAAAAATAAATATCTTCTTCCAAGGATAGATGATTTATTTGACAAACTTCAAGGAGCGAGTTACTTCTCTAAGATTGACCTTCGGTCGGGATATCATCAATTGAGGGTGAAGGAAGATGACATTGCGAAGACGGCTTTTCGAACTCAGTATGGTCATTATGAGTTTTTGGTAATGTCGTTTGAGTTGGCTTATGCTACGGCGACAATTATGGATTTGATGAATAGGGTGTTTAGACAATACCTTGACATGTTTGTGATTGTGTTCATTGATGATATATTGATCTACTCGAGAAGTGAGGATGACCATATTAATCATTTGAGGATCGTATTGAAAATTCTCAAGGACCAACAACTCTTTGCAAATTTTAACAAATGTGAATTTTGGCCAAGGTTAGTATCTTTCCTTGGTCACATTGTTTTAAGTAAAGGTATTGAGGTAGATCCTAAGAAGACAGATGCGGTCAAGAGTTGGCCTAGACCTCTATCCCCTTCGTACGTTAGAAGTTTCTTGGGCTTGGCTGGTTACCATAGAAGGTTTGTTGAGAGGTTTTCTTTGATTGCATCTCCATTGACAACATTGACTCAAAAGAAGTCTAAGTTCATATGGTACGAAGCTTGTGAGAAGAGCTTTCAAGAATTGAAGGACAGACTTACTTCCGCTTCGGTGTTGACTTTACCAGAAGGAACGAATGGTTTTGTTGTTTATTGTGATGCCGCGAGAATTGGGTTAGGATGTGTGCCTATGCAAAATGGGAAAGTTATTTCCTATGCTTCAAGGAAACTAAAGGTTCATGAAAATAGCTATCCTACCCATGATCTTGAACTGGCGGTGGTTGTGTTTGCCTTAAAGATTTGGAGGCATTATTTGTATGGTGTTCATGTAGATGTGTTTACCTATCACAAGAGTTTGCAATATGTGTTTAATCAGACGGATTTAAATCATTTCCAAAGAAGGTGACTTGAGTTATTGAAGGATAATGATATGAGTGTTCTCTATCACCCCGATAAAGTGATTAATGTCTCAAATATACCTCATCCAATTCTAGGTGTAGACGATCATTAACTAGTATAAAACCCAACAAAGAATTGTGGTCGAAGCCATAGGGAGCGGTACGTGCTTAAATTTAGTTATGAAGTTATAAAGTGGTATAAGCGGTTATAGCAATATAAATTATCGAAAAAATGCAAACAAGTCAAAAGGGGTGACAACGAAAGTCAGATGGGGAGTTTGGATTGTCAATTAACAGCTGAATCAAGTACGAAAACAGGGGAAACAACAATATTAAGAGGAATTATCGGGATATGATCATGTATAAGCTAATTACGTTATATGGGTAATTGAAATTTAATAATATGTAGAAATATTGTGGGTAGACTGGACTTTAAGTGTAATAGCTTTCTCTCGAACAACTATTACGATTTAGGCGATTTCTCTCGAACATCGACTAGCATAACAAGATAAACAACCCACAAACTTAATGTATCCACTCTCTCGAGCTAGATAGGTAGAATTGAGTGTAGGATTTACTTTCTCGAGCTGAAACCATATCAACCCAATACCTACAATCATCAATCAAAAGCTTTGGTTCCAAAACCTCTCTCTCAATCAAGCCAAGAACTCAAAATTAGAATTGCATTTGCAACTACAATTCATAGATCAAAACACAGCTAATCATTAAACCCACATTAAAAAACTAATTTCTTCATTAAACAACAATACCCATAAGATATTTAGACAAATAAACACATGATCACACCCCAAGAATTGGGGTTTTAGCCACACATCATAAAAATAGAGAAACGATTACCAAATACATTAGCCATGATCTGGATAAAGGTTATCAAGTCTTTACAATGGTCCAAATTGAGTTAATTCAAAAACCCACTTGTAAATCTTCAAGTTTGAACTTCAAAAGCTTCAAAGTCTACAATGGAACGCAAAAACAAAGAGAAACCTCTAACTCTCAAACTTGGGAATCAAAAACTCTACTGAATGATTTAGAAAGAACTCCTGAATTCTCATTTTAAATTTCAATTTATAGTTGCCAAATTTTGGGCCCAAAAGGCCAATGGGCGAAGTAAGTCAGGCTTCGCCGAATAGGTCGGCGATCCGCCCTTTGCTCCTTTAGATCGCCAATTTGAAATGGACATCAGTCCTCAGGGTTCTGTGACTTTAGGCGCTCAAGTTTGCCATCGAGGAGTCGTTCGGTGATTCGCTGACTACTCATTTCTGTCGCCAAGGTGGTTCTTCCCCAAGGCTGGCAAGCTAGAACTTTGGGCTTGCTAAAGAGCCACTCGACAATTCGCCAACCTCTGAGTGGTCTTGACGATCACCAGGATCGCTTTTCTTCACTTCTTCAGCTTGTTTGCTCATTTTTTTCTGGTAGTGTCCTTTCCTTGCTCCTTAGTCTACATACCTGAAAATCAATGCTTTAATATTAGTTTATAGCATAAATAAGGTATTTAAGGACACTAAAACTATCAAAACAATCCCTAAATGAGTCGAAATCTCGGACTCATCAACACCCCCAACTTAAACTTTTGCTTGTCCTCAAGTAAAAACTCAAGATCAATTAGTTCAACACGGATGTCTACAAACAGTGCTGCTTAAGATTCAACATAAATGCACACAAAAGGTAAAACTACATATACAATGCTCAATTGTGCACTCAAATATTCAAATTGTGACTCACCATTATCAAGTGTACTCAAGTTCACAATGCTTGCTTCAAATGCAAGTTCAGGCTTAACAAAGGTACTCAATTGCCCTCACAACAAAGATGATTCCACATTTACATAAAATTTCTCAAAAATTTGAAGTCCCGGAATCACATACAACTCTCACACTCAAAAGGACGAATACATGCATCACTCCACCCATAGGCTTGCCCTTATTTCTCAATCAACATTCGTTTCAGCTCAATAAAGATCACAAAGGTCTTTTTAGGGCTTGTAATGGGGCTGAGTGTAAAGGTATGGTCATTTAGGCTTGGTGGCTTCTACCTTCATGAAGTATGGCCTGAAAATTACTTTTTCTCCTTCTCTTTCACATTCCAACATGTTCATAATCCACCCTATTATTCAACTAAACATGAATCACCGGATACCCCATTATTTTACTATTCTCACACACTTTATTTCAACATTTTTGCTCTTTTTCAGTCTTTTTCTTTTCTTTATTCTTTTTCTCATATTTTTACATGGAGGGGTTCCATCCCTTTCAAAACAATCCATCAAAGGGGGGATTTTTCACACTTCTTGACTTTCCTTCTTTTTCACCACACACCCAACTTAGGCTTTTGGCCTAAGTTGGCTATTCAAACAAACCAATACTTCATGAAGGTTATAGGTGATGGGATAATGAGGTCAAAGTTTTTCATGTTTCTTTCGAGAAAATGATAGGCTCAAAAGGTGCCAAGCAAGGTTCACACATATCACAAGGTTGGCCACAAAGACATATATTTTCAAATTGGCTCACTCTCAAAACTTTTCGTCTAAGATCATTTGAATTGCTTGCTTCACTCAATCAATCAGACAAACGGGGAAAATTCTAGGTGTCATCAAGCACAATGTTCAAAACAACCTCACCATACAAGGCATTGGTACAATTATCAAACAAGACTCCACACTTCTAGCTAGCGTGCAATGTTCATCACAAGAGACATTCGAAAACTAGCTAGTCACAATGAGATTCTAAAAGTTCACATAATGCCTATGCAACTTAGTTTTCCTTATCGTAGCCAAACATTCATTTCGTTCAATTAAGATCACTATTCAAGTCATCGGTATTGACCACAACCAACACTCAAATTTGCCCAGGAACAGCTACAATCATACACAAAAGAGGTGGCAAAATTTTAAAACTTGGTTCACAACCATTTTCACATCAAAATAATGGGCCATAATTTATCAACAACCGCGATTCAACAACCAAGATATATATAAAAACCAATAAGCTCCAATATTCACAAAACACAATCAAGTTAATATTCAAAAAACAGCCCACAAGAGGTAGGTATGAAAATACCTCACCCCACCAACAAAAAAAATGCAGTTGTCCTCAAATACAACTAAAAATAAAAATACTCTGAGAAGTAACATAGAAAAGGCAAGGAGAATCATCCTGCCATGCTAGGCCTGGGGTGAACTCTGCATATCCACTGCTCCCTCTGTTTGGGCCTCAGTGCCCGGTGTCTCAGCATCCTTGGCTCCACTGGAGCCCACCATTGAAACATCCGAGAAAGAGTCCTGCACAACTGTATGCACATGGCTCCTTCTAGATCCACTAAGTCATCATAGATAGCTGTATTAGTAACACCAAGATGCTCCTCATCTGTCCCAGCCTCTAACTCAGTGGCAACATCATCAACTCTAACCTCATCTACGATGGTGGCCGGAGGCACCTCAGAACAGGTTAGAATATCAACACTCGGCGTGTCGAGAATCTCCACAGTCCTAAATAATTAAGTAAAGTCAGTGAACTTTAACTCGTCCACATCTCTCCTCAACCCAATAATATCAGCCTTCAAGGTCATCCCATCATCTGAAGTACCTTGAGTCTGCTCACAAGCTGTGACTCTAACGGTAAGGGCATCTAGTGCCAATCTGTGATCCCTAATCTCAGCCCTAAGTGGGGCCAAGGCAGCAACTATCACCCTCTCTATCATCCCAGACATAGCGGCCTCTACTTGGGAGGTACGCACATCAGCAGATTGGGCCAAATGGCCCATCCTATAGAGCATAGTCTTGGTGATAGGGGGTCGGGAAGCAGAAGTAGTAGCAATAGAAGATCTAGGGGGAGGGGCTGCACCAGAAGTGCCAGAAGACTTGGAAGTAGTAGGTTTGGAAGTACTTGAAGGCCCACTAGCCTGAGTAGGAAGGATTGTGTCTGTAGGTAGCATATCAACATCAACCTCCGGGGATGTGTCCACCGGGGATGTGTCCACCGGGGTTGCCCTCCTCCTATCAGCCTCATCCTATATGTACTCAGCCTTTATACGCCGGATGTCGGTAAAAGAGGTGGGTGTAACCTAAATATCCCTCTTCTCATATCTTGGAACACGAGCCCATTGGTACAATTTGGTTATCAACACTGGAAATGGAAGTGAAGTTTGACGCTGCTTGGCCCTCATGACCATCTTCTGCTTGATAATCAAACCCAAATTCAGCCTCTTCCAAGGAATGATGGACCCAAGACAGGCCACCTTTGGGTGGCGGAGGATAGACTCGTTCTGGGAAGACATGATCATGCTGCTGATAAACCCAAACTTATACCTAGTTGCCACATCAAGATCCTTCTTCTCTATCGGTGCTCCGGCTTCAATCCATATCACCGTGATGTAGGAGAGAAGGGGGTTCAGCCAACCTTTTAGGTCATCCAAAGTTCTTGTCTGGATTATGCTCTGGTAGTCATGCATAACGTCAGAAGCATGCCCAAACACATCATTTATTTCAGCACTGCTGCATTAAACTTTCTTTCCTCGGACCACCACAAAGTCCATCGGCTTGAAGGAATTAGCCTTCTTCTTCCCCTAAGGCACTAAGCCACCGTAAGTTGAGTAGAACTCCGGGACCTAGGCAGGAATGTCTGGGCCACAGGGTTTGGTGAAAACCTCAAATTTGTGGAATTTGAGAGTGTCCCATACTGTTGGATGCCTTTCCACCACACCATCGCTAGACAGTCTATTTTCTTCTAATATGGTCCTCAATCCCTCAACCTTTATTCGGTTGAGTGACCGGGAAGGAGGACCCTGTACTGGTGGCACTGGGACCACAGTCTTTGTTGGCTCTACAGCTAGAAGAGGAGTAGGTGTCTGAGACACCGGGATCCTAGATAGATTATGCATCATCGTGGAGCAAAGCTCTGCTCTCTAGGCCTGTAACAGCTGACCATCCTCAGGTTTAGAGATGGATGCCTGATAATCCTGTGAGCCCCCCTCACTGCCGAATGTTGTGAGGTGTATCTTGTAGACTCCCTCACTGTTGGAGCTGGCCTCCGGTGTCTCAACTATGGGCGTCTTTCCCTTGACTTTGCTTTTTCCTCCCTAGGTAGGGAGTTTTTCTGCCTTTTGTCGTGATGCAGTTGCATCCTTATTAATAGTTATTCCTTGTGCCCGCTTTCGGGGCGACATATGTCTACCAGAAACTTTAGGGATAGTCATTCCTGCAAAGCAACATAGCAAACGTTAGAAAAAGTTCAAGAAAAACTTCAGAAAATAACTGCAGGAAGACTAGCTGAACCGATCGGCAAGTCGCCGAACCACTTTGGCGAGCCATGTCGAGCTCGCTGAAAGTCGCAGAACAAAAAATTCAGAAGTTCAAAGTTGGTCGCTGATGTCCAGGGCCATTCGGCGGATCGACGACACCAATCGGCAAACTAAAAGTAGCTCACCAAGAGTTACATTGTATTTTAAGGAATTAGGGGCACATAATGGTGATCAAGAAGTACTTTCGGCAAGTCGTTGAGTGAATTCGTCGAGTTCAGGTGTATCGTCGAAAGTTACAAAATAAAACTCAATATTTAGATAATTTAAAGGTGATCTAGGGGAATTAGGTAAACCGCCGAACCAATCGGCGAGCCTGACCCTGTTCGCTAAATGGTCCTTCGTGCCAATTTTCACCCCTTACTTGAAAATCAAGCCCACGGCCCCCGAAATCAAAATTAAACACCTACACTATGAAATTAAATCAAGACCCATACTATCCATGCCCTCAGGGTACTCAGAGTTCCCCCGATTTGGCCAAAATTGGCTATTTGACGCCTTTAACCTTAAGAATGACGTCAACCGCTCTATCATTGGGAAAACAATGAGAAGCATCACACTATGGGGTTACTCAAATTTCACCTTGCTATACCCAACACATTTTTAATACAACCCGACAATTTTGACTCGATTTTAACAAGTAAAGACACAAGAATCAACCATTTACAATCGATTAGGCATGAATTCATTCAAAATTATGCAAACAAACATACACACAATGATTACCCAAAAAATATTCAACAACAAATTACCAATTGAATTCGAGTTCAACCACATATAGAGTTTGGGGTTCGGAAAACCAACCTTCTATGCCGAAATGAGATTTGTAAACCTAGGCTGAAAAGTAGAATTCAAATTCCATCCCTGAGCAAAGATTCTAAATGGTACAAGAGTAAATACACAAAAATATTTAAGAACTAATATCGGGTGAGACAGTACAGGAGTTGAAAATGGGAGAAAAATGAAGAAATTTTAAATTTAAAACCGTTTGGCCCTTTAAAACCTTCCAGTTCGCGCGACAGTCAGCGGTATAAGTCGTGCCCGCAAAACCAATCGGTGATGCGCCGTGTGGTATTTTGGATCATTGAGTTTTACAGAACTCCCAACAATTTAGGGGTTCAAACGACGGATAAAGTCGGGATCGCTGACCTATTAAACGAATTACCGACTGAGCCTTTGGCTTGCAAAGTTTTACAAAGTTCCCCATCAAGACTGGTGGTTCCAACGACGGTCCAAGTCGGGCTCACCGACCTTTTTGGCGAGTCACCGATTGGAATTTTGGTTACTAATTGCCCATTTTCCAACACTTTTCACTTTTCAACTTGTAAAATCAACACCCGTTATTCAAAAACAACAATTAAAGCATCAACAACTTGAGTTACCTCCCAAAAAGCGTATTATTTAACGTCGTGGCACGACGGAATTACCAATTCAAGCTTCATTTTGGGGTTGGCCGTTCTTTTACTAGGCAACCCCCCTTTTTGTCGTGGATTCAATTAAGTTGAGATTTGACCCATTTGTGTCTCCAACTGCTTAATAGATACTAAGTGAGAAGTCACCGTCTGATTGAGAGTTGAGACATCCTCCTTCATATCTTTCAACACTTTGTCCGACCCTTCAACCTTATTGAGAATGAGTGAAAACATGTCTTCCATACGGAAGTTTTCTGGGTCAGCTCTTTGGTTTTTGGTCTTTGGGCTTTTGGCGTTCATGAGGTCGGACGTATCTTTCCTTATCACCATCCCTTTCCTTCTAAGAAACATTATGATCATGCCATGCCCTATCACGATCTCTCCATCCATCCTCTTTATTCCAACTCGGATTTCCACCCGGCCTTGGGTAATTTGAGCGAAATCCTCCTCCTTGATTAGCAAGGAAGTTCACTTCCTCATTGTACAATACTTCAAATTGTGCTTCTTCGGGGTTTACTCCACCAACACTCACAACATTTACACTTTTTAACCCACTACCCATCACATTTTTCGACAATAGATCCAGTCGGGTCATCATTTTGGCCATACAATGGTCTCTCTATTGATCCTTATCGATCTGTTCTTTTGTCATACTAAAAGTGAGAGGAGACACTTGGTCCTCACGAATGTACCATGCTCTATTGATCTTGGTCATGCCATCAATAAGTTGAGACTCTAATTCATAGGGTTGTTGCAGTATACCTCCGGGAACAAGTTGATCATCAACTCCTTTGTTCATCGAGTCAAGACTCCTATAGAAATAAGAATAATGGTTTGGCAGTCTGTGTGTCGGGAATTGAAGTACCAACTTCTTAAATCTCAACCACGTCTCGTGGATTGGTTCACCCTCCAAGAGTTTGAAACCTTGGATACTATACTTGAGCGCCATCATCTTTGACGGGGGAAAGAAGTTAACATGGAAAGCTGTGGTAAGTTCATCCCAAGAGGGAATGGAGTCCGTCGGTAACTCAGCTAACCATTTGGTAGCTTCACCCATCAAAGAGAATGGAAACTACCTAAGACAGACTGATTCTTGTTATATATTCTTGAATGAGAACGGACCACAAACATCTACAAAGGTCTGAATATACTCATGGGGTCTTCATGGGCCAGCCCTCCATATAATACTTTCATTTGGAGGAGCTATAGCATCGTTCTTGTAATATGGAAGACAACCTTACCCTCAATAGGAGGTAGACGAATTGCACTAATACCACCCAATTAAATTGGGTCATTTACATTATTAAGATTCCCAATATCGTCTTGGTGGCCCACTTGGCTACCATTACTCCCGTTCACGCTCGTCTCTTCTTCTGTTCAAAACAAGCAACACAAACAAAAACCAAAGTAAGTCGATTCAACTACAACCAAAAAGACCACAATTCAACTTCAGTAATAGAATTCTAAACAACACTACTCCCCGATAGTGGCGCCAATTTGATTAACGTCTCAAATATAGCTCATCCAATTCTAGGTGTAGACGGTCGTTAACTAGTATGAAACCCAATAAAGAGTTGGGGTCAAATCCACAAGGAGCGGTACGTGTTTAAATTCAGTTATGAAGTTATAAAGTGGTCTAAGAGGTTATAGGAATAGAAATTATCAAAAACATACAAACAAGTCAAAAAGGGGTGACAACAAATGTCAGATGGGGGGTTTAGATTGTCAATTAGCAACGAAATCAAGTACAAAAATAGGGGAAACAACAATATTAAAAGGAATTCTTGAGATGCGATTGGTTATAAATAATTACGTTGTATGGATAATTGAAATTTTAACAATAATATGCTGAAATATTGTGGGTTGGCTGGACTTTTAGTGTAATAGCTTTCTCTTGAACAATTATTACAGTTCAGGCGATTTCTCTCGAACATCGACAAACTTAACAAGATAAAAATCCCACAACCTTAATATATCCTCTCTCTCGAGCTATATAGGTAAAATTGAGTTTAAGATTCACTCTCTCGAGCTGAACGCATATCAACCCAATACTTACAATCATCAATCAAAAGCTTTGGTTCCAAAACCTCTCTCTTAAGCAAGCCAAGAAGTCAAAATTAGAATTGCATTTGTAACTACAATTCATAGATTAAAACACAGCTAATGATTAAACCCATATTAAAACAAAAAATTCATTATTAAACAACAATATCCATAATATAATTAGACAAATAAACACATGATCACATCCCAAGAATTGGGGTTTTAGCCACACATCATAAAAATAGAGAAATGATTACCAAATACATTAGCCATGATCTGGGTAAAGGTTCTCAAGTCTTTACAATGGTCCAAATTGAGTAGATTCAAAAGGTCACTTGCAAATTTTCAAGTTTGAGCCTCAAAAGCTTCAAAGTCTACAATGGAACTCAAAAACTAAGAGAAAATTCTTAACTCTCAAACTTGGGAATAAAAAATCTACTGAATGATTCGGAAAGAACTCTGGAATTCTCATTTTAAATTTCAATTTATAGTTGCCCAATTTTTGGCCCAAAAGGCCATTGGGCGGAGTAAGTTGGGCCTTGTCGAACAGGTCGATGATACACACTTTGCTCCCTTCCATCACCAATTTGCAATGGCCATAGTCCTTAGGGTTATGTGACATTTGGCGATCAAGGTTGCCATCGCGGATTCACTCAGTGATTCGCCGACTACCCATTTCTCTCGCCAAGTTGGTTCTTCCCCAAGGTTGGCACGCTGGAACATTGGCAGGCTATAGAGCAACTTGACGATTCTTTGAGTCCTCTTTGCGATTACCAGGATCGCTTTTATTTACTTCTTGAGCTTGTTTGTTCATTTTTTTCCCTAGTAATGTCCTTGCCTTTCTCCTTAGTCTACATACTTGAAAATCAATGCTTTAATATTAGTTTATAGCATAAATTAGGAATTTGAGGACACTAAAACTATCAAAACAAAGCCCTAAATGAGTCGAAATCTTGGACTCATCATAAAGTAAATGGTGGCGGCGGATGCTCCTAGTCGATTGTATATGGGTAGTGTTGCTCATATTGAAGAAAATAAGAAGGAATTGGTTCGAGATGTTTATAGATCGACCCGGATGGGTGTTCAGTTAGTGAACTCCACCAAGGGTGGTGTTTTGGTTCACAATGGTTCCGAATCATCTTTTGTGGTAGATGTGAAAGCCAAGAAAGTTCTTGATCCAACTTTGGTTGAATTAAAAGAAGTGGTGATTAAAAAGTTTGTTGAGGCTTTCTTGGGGTACTTAGATATCAAGGTCGCTTATGTGCTCCTAATGTAGATGGCTTGAGGGAAAATATCTTGTAAGAAGCCCATAGTTCTCGGTATTCCATTCACCCGAGAGACACAAAGATGTATCGTGATTTGTGGGAGGTCTATTGGTGGAATGAGATGAAGAAGGATAATGCGGGATTTGTGGATAGATGTCCTAATTTTCAACAAGTGAAAGTTGAGCATCAGAAGTTGGGAGGTTTGTCCCAAGACATTAGCATTCCTACTTGGAAGTGGGAAGATTTGAATATGGACTTCATAGTTGGTTTTCCACGCACCCGGCGACAACATGACTCGATTTGGGTTATAGTAGATTGAATGACGAAATTAGTTTATTTTATTTCCATCAAGGTTTCTTATTCGATGGAAGAATATGCTAAGTTGTTTTTGAGGGAAATGGTAAATTTGCATGGAGTGTCTTTATCCATTATATCCGATCATGGTACTCAATTCACTTCTTAGTTTTGGAAATCTTTCCAAAAGGGGCTTGGTACTCGTGTTAAGCTTAGTACGACCTTTCATCCCCATATCGATGGGAAAGCTGAGCGTACTATCCAAACTTTGGAAGACATGTTGATAGCTTGTGTGATTGATTTTAAGGGTAATTGGGATGACCATTTTCCATTGATTTAGTTTGCATATAACAATAGTTATCACTCAAATATTGGTATGGCTCCATTTGAGGCATTGTGTTCACGACCCAGGGTAGGCCCTAGATGTAACATGGCGTACAAGACCCCGAGAGGCCTTATACAAGCCACTTAGCATATCACAACATAGAGTAATAGAAAAGTGCAAAAATTTAAAGCATTTCAATACTGTTAAAGTATTTTACAAAATCAAGCAAAAGTCTATCTTGACATAGTCACAAACCATCTAACCATAAGAAATAGAAATCTTGGGACGCAAACCATATAATAATCTAAAAAATAAAGGAAAGACATAAAAGAGATAGGGTAATCCGATCCTCGAATACAATGTGGACTCACCAAAGCTTCACTTCACAATTCTCTAGGAACCTAGCCACAAGTGAGTGAATTGGGAACGCCGAACCCTACATTTGATAAGAATGTAGGCAAGAGTATACGTTAGTACAATCAAGTACAAAATATGATGGCTAGCATAAACAACATAAGCATAAGCATTAGTCAACATACGACATAAAGCATGACCATAATCAATATATAAAGCATCATAATGAAAGAGGAATACTCCCTTAAGTAACCTCATTCAACCTTAGCCCCAAGACTTAGGTCATCCACCTCTAGTCAAGCTTACATCATGGAAGACATATCTAGAAACACTCCACACAAGTCAATTTCATAACATAATCTCTTCAATCATACTTACTTTTAGAGACATGGGTATTCGTCTCAATTCCTAGTTCATAAAGGCTAATGGGTATTAGCCTCTTGCCTTACTCACTTTTAGATTATGCGTACTCGCCTCCACAACCTCATCATATGATGCAGGTACTCGCTTCCACATCATTTCATAAGGAGCGTGGGTACATTCCTCTATGTCCATTCATCATGTTAAGAACGTGGGGACTCACCTATTTTTAAAGTCTAATGAGTAAGAGAGATCACCTCTTATCCCTACATATGGAGGTCAAGGGTAATCGCCTCTAGCCTCATAATTAATTAAGCATTTTAGTCTACATTCATTTTATGTGAGCAATCCTTTCAACCTAGAATCATTCATGTCAGTAAACCTTTCACATTCATTCAATCATACTTATCAATTCATTATAGGAAGTATCTCTTCCACATCATAGTATTTACAACCAACAATGCATAGTCTAAGCTTTAGTCTAAAGCACTACATCTCATGATCATCATATGTGCTTTACTCTCAAGAAATTAAGATCATATTCATCATACATGCTTTAATCTAGAGTAATTCTATTCATAATTCATCAATCCTATAAGGATATATCTAACCCATAGAGTTTCCCTCACATGGCATCAAACCCACTATATCTATTCAACTCTAAAATCATAGGATATGCATGGGTACATGTAATTTCATCCTAAATACATGTAATTCTATCAATTCAATCATAAACAATCACAATCCACAACAATGGAAGAAACCCTAACTAGAATTGGGGAAATTCTTCATCAAATTGTGGAATTCTTAGGGACTCAATCGAAGGAAGAATCCCATGGATGAAAAGCCATAACACATTAGTCATAATGCCACCAAAATATAAAAAATTGGAGACTTGAACTTGACCTAGCTTCCACTTCTTCCTTCTAGAGAGAGAATATTTGAGATGAGTTCTGGGTTTTTCTTTTGTGATTTGAGAGAATGACTTAATTGGGGGATTTTGGGGGTTAAAAATACTTATATAGGTGGTATAGGTCTAGGAAAAACGACACCACTTCAATGTAAATAAAACCGGAAAAAGCCCTTAAGTCCCTAAAATAATTTCCCTGAATTAACCCATGAGACCATGACCCATAGACTATGGGTTGTCCCATGGTCCATCCTAGTCAGGAGTGGTTTAAGTTCAGAGACTTCGTTTCCAGGACCTTGACTGTCACACCCCGAGACTACCCCCGAGACACGGACACGGGACCTAGGGCCACAAGTGATCCCAAGCTAACCCTGCTGGCATGATCATGAGCATACTAAAGATAATAAACTGATGCGGAAGCTAAATCATAAATAAAATGAAAAGATGGGGAATACCCATATACTATAACTG